>JARSSU010007293.1:0-23810 GCA_029619165.1 Eurosta solidaginis | reverse complement strand
TACACCTGAACAATGCAGGCATAATAAAATTTCACTCTCCTCTTGACAGCAACCGTACCTGCGAGCTTAGAGAACATCGCAAGGAATCAAATCTATGGCTCCTTGCGTCCAATCGGCATTGAGGTGTCCTTTCATATATACGAGAGCCCTCACTAGGGAGAATAGACTTTTACTGCAAGAGGCCATTAAGATGCGACGTAAAGGAAGCCTAGTATCGTATTTACTATGAGAGGTATGGTACATGTAAGAGCGGACAAGTCAACAAACAGCCCACCACTAAAAATAAGGAGTGTTGATGATTTGCAGAAGTTTCGCTAGAGTTGTATTTAATATAGTAATGGTATGTTTTTCGTTCTGTTTTGTATATATTTATGTTGTAAGTGTAGTTAAACTCAGTCACTGTGTGTATCTTTACTCGGTTTATTTGTAATTATCTTGGGGTTACTTTTAACTTATGCTATATAAATGATTCTAAACAGTGGAATGAATAGCATTGTGAAAATAGTCTTGCACTTTTAAATATATGTGCATTAGACAAAAGAATTTAATGTTGTACATTATAATGCACGAAGTCTTAATTATGAGAAAATGGATCTTGTTAGGAGAACGTTTGAGCGGTCGTCTGTGGATGTTATTTGCGTATCTCAGACCTGGTTTTAGACATGACTTAAGAGACGCACACTTTAAAATACAGGGCTAAATTATATCGAAATGATAGACTAATAGAAAGGGTGGAGGAGTGGCGGTGTACTGCAAATCTCATCTGAAGACTCGCATAGTTTCCCATTCTGTTGAGAGTACAACTGAGTTGTACTTATTGAAGTGTCTAGTTCTACGTCAAAAATCCTTGTGTCATGCGTGTATAATCCTAATAGGTGTTCTAGTGTAAGTGATTTGTGTAGCATGCTATCTGCTTTCACAGTTGACTTTGATATATCGTTGTGCGTGGTGACTTTAATGTTAATATGTTATGTCGTGACATGTATAGCTCCCGTCTGTTGGACGATGTGTCTGGTGTTGGTCTTTCTTTAGTTAACTCATCAGTACCACAAGGTTCGCGAGTAACTGTTGTCCCAGTCTGCTTGATTATTTCTTTGTCTCCGATCCGTCCTCCCATTTTAAAATTTGACCAAATATCATTTATCTCTGACCATGATTTAATTTTTGTTCGTTTATTTTGACTTTGACCAGCATAATTCATTACCTGTGACATATATAGCTTCCCTGACTATCGCTCGCTTAACCTTAACAGCTTGACTGCTGACATATCTCGTGTTTACTGGGCCGATTGCTGGAGTTTATCTGATGCGACCGATAAACTCAAATTTTTAAATGAAACGGTACTCTGCCCATGTACCAATGCGTTGTTTCAAAGAAATCGTCCTCGTGCCCATAGTTCAACACAACTGTTCGTACTATGATTAAAGCCGGAGTCATTGGTGCCGTATGTCGTATCGCTGTATCCGTATCCCTAACGTAATCAGCTGTTTATCGTTACGACGGTAAACCAAAACCCAATTGGTTGCTACGATACGGTTACGACCGTAGCGGCACCAATAATCGATTGCATGATTCTCATAAGGTTGGTCGAATCAGCTGTTATAAGGTTACG
Organism: Eurosta solidaginis; assembly: GCA_029619165.1. NCBI lineage: Eukaryota > Metazoa > Arthropoda > Insecta > Diptera > Tephritidae > Eurosta > Eurosta solidaginis. The sequence continues at coordinate 22,198 of JARSSU010007293.1, read as the reverse complement.
ATACGGTTACCGATAAGCACCAATGTCTCCAGCTTAAAAGCGCAACAAAGCCTATGCAGTGTGGAAAAAGAATCGGATAGATTTGAACTGGCATACCTATAAGAATGTTCGAAATGAAACTACTGCCGTTATCAAACGTGAAAAACGCAAGTATTTTGGTAAAAATGTTAAATTCCGAACTGCCAAATAATGTCCTCTGGCGTAATTTAAGAAACCTTCGTGTGTATGCTAAAGATAATTCAAATTGTTCCCTTAACCCTGATGAGCTTAATGATGTATTTGTAAATCGTACTTACTCACCCAGCGCCAACATTTCCAAGCACATACCCTATCCACCTGCATCGTTCAGCAATTGAATTTTGTGCCGTCTCGGAGATTGATGTTGCAAATGTGTTTGTAAGATCCCTCAAACGCGATTGGTGCTGATGGAATCCCGCTAAAATTTCTAAAAATAATTCTTCCTCATATTTTGCCAACCCTAACACATATCATCAACCATTGTATTACAACTTCGTGCTTCCCTGATGCATGGAAGCTTGCAATCATTCTTCCGGTAGCTAAAAATAGGATTGCTAGTAGTCCGTCTAATTTTCGTCCCATAGCATCCTTCCCGCTCTATCGAAGACCTTGAGTCCCTGTTATCCGAACAAAATCCACTCGCATATAACTGTATACAAATTGCTTTCACCGATGCAGTGCTTAACAGTGCTAAATCGTTTGTACTTCCCATTTCAAAAAAGCATATTAACTTTCAGGATCTACCAAATCTTTACATTAATGATAACTGTCTGAAATATGTTTCTAAAGCGACGAATCTGGGCTTCGTCATAAATTCTAATCTGTCCTGTGTGATCACGTTAATACGTTAATTATGAATGATTAAACAGGAATGTTTGGTGGGTTAGCATTTCATTTCTGTATATTGTGGTGGGTACCCTATATTCCTATATTGAACTGTTTGATTAGGAAGAGAAAGGTAAGTATGGCAACAGTTTCGGATAAATGAAAGAAGTTGCTTTCCAGTTGTCAAATTTTTGTTTGAGCGCTCACAAATCAAACAAACCTTTTGTTATCAAGAAATGTCATGTCCAGTTAATATTTTCCACAAAATTTATTTATAAGCAAAATGTGATTTATTGTTTACAAAACTAACGAATAAAAAACTTTGCTGATCAAACTAAAATTAAATTTACATAAATCCGTGGAAAGAATTGTGTGAATTGCAAAGTAACAAATATAAGTGAAATTGTTTGAAAAATTGAGTGTGCGACTATGGAACAGGTCGATTCTGCTGAACTGCATTTAGGCAGGATACGCGATGTAAAAGACCTGGGTGGTCTTAATGACGAAACGCGCGATGTCGTTAAGGAAGAAGTGATTTTGGAAAGTTCGGGCCACCAGGTAATTTTAGCAAAATTTTACTAGGGCTTGTGGCGTGGCGCTCTGAATTTAAGTTATGCGCAGCCCCTTCCTCGCCCTGCGTACAACCGACGTCTTGAACAGCGCAATTGATGTGTACACAATTTTTTCTTTTTTTCTCTTTCATATCGCTTTTCCATTTTTACGAAATAATAATTGAAAAAATACTAAAGCTGGATACTAAGGTGCGCATGGTGACTTCTAATGAGAACAGCGGCAGTGGAGGTGTGGTCTCAGTGCCGGTAACCCTCCCAATAGGCTCTATGATTACTGGAGCATCTTTTAATGTGATCACACCGGATCAATTGCCGCATTTCAAGCAAATGTTGTGCGTGGACAATGGATATATTTCAAGTAGCCCCGTTGTTGGAAGTATGGGTGGAGATTTGAAGACAATTGTCATTCAGCAAACAACAGGCGGAGGAGGTGGTGGTGTTGGAATTAATCATGACGGCTCTGGTAGCAATAATAGTCACGATAGCACTGCAACCAGTGAACATCCGGCTCAGGTACTGGTTCAGGTTGCGGGTCAGGAACTGGAGTCAATTGGGCTGAGGCAACTCATATGGAAGTATTTCCAATACGTTGTAAGACAACCAGCGCAGACTTGTATCGTAGCAAATTAGGTTCTGGAGGCCGGGGACGCTGTGTTAAGTACAAGGATAAATGGTATACACCAAGCGAATTTGAAAATGTGTGTGGGCGCGGCTCGAGCAAAGATTGGAAGAGATCCATTAAGTATGGTGGAAAATCGTTGCAATCCCTAATTGACGATGGTATTTTGACACCGCACGCTACCAATTGTAGCTGCACTGTTTGTTGCGATGATGAAGCTGGTGAGTATATCAATGAATTCCTTAAATATGAAAACTTGTTTATGCATCTTTGAACATACATATCGTAGCATTTTGTCAAAACAACCTGTTGTTGTTGTTGTTGGTGTTGTAGCAGTGCCTCGCCGCATCCAATAGGTGCGACCTATCACAAAATTTCATCAATATCCTCTAACGGGAGTCCAGGAAACTTGCTGTTTCAACAGGGGTGGCCCATAATGTGAGGGGTGTTCGAGGCGTTCGTTCCACATTACAATTAAAAAGATGGTTGGTGTCATGTGGGGACGTATTGCAAGCAGGGCATACATTTTGTATGTCGGGGTTGATTCTGGATAGGTAAGAGTTTAACCTGTTACAGTATCCAGATCGAAGTTGAGCTAGAGTGACCCGCGTTTCCCTGGGTAGTGTGCGTTCCTCTTCCGCAAGTTTTGGGTACTGTTCTTTGAGTACTGGATTCACCGGGCAATTCCTGGCATAAAGGTCCGACGCCTGTTTGTGGAGTCGACTGAGGACCTGCTTGTGTTTTTTTTGCTTCATACGGCTAACCAAACAGTTCCTATTGAATACCCAAACCTCGGCATCCCAACAGACATCTGATTGATGAGCCAACACCGCCTAGGGACTTAAGGAGTCATCTCCGTAAGCATTTTGAGGAAATACGGCACCTGAGAACTCAGTCGTATGAAGCAAAAAAACACAAGCAGGTCCTTGGTGAACTCCACAAACAGGCGTCGGACCTTTATGCCAGGAATTGCCCGGTGAATCCAGTACTCAAAAACAGTACCCAAAACTCGCGGAAGAGGAGCGCATAATCTCCAGGGAAAGCGAGTTTCTCTGGATCAACTTCGTTCTGGATAGTGTAACAGGTTAAACTCTTACATATCCAGAATCAACCTCGACATACAAAATGTATGCCCCGCTTGCAATGTGTCCCCACATGACACCAACCATCTCTTTAATTGTAATGTGGAACCAACGCCTCTAACACCACTTTCATTATGGTCCACCCCTGTTGAAACAGCAATTTTCCTTGGACTCCCGATTAGATTAGATTATTTATTTATTACGGCCAGAAGCCTAATTCGTAAATTGAAATATATTACAGTTTTTTATCTTATAGCTAAGGTTTTACAATATTCATATAATTTTGTTTTAGAAACTGTTATTTCGTTGCAACTTTTTATATCCATAGGCAGATCATTGTAACTTTTCAGACCCTTGTAGAAAATGTTCTGTTGATCAATTTCAGTTCTAAAAAACGGCAATTTGAAATTATGTTTGCTCCTCGTATTTATGTTGTGAGTTTGCTCAACTAATGCTATATTTTTATTTAAATACTCAGGTTCATTTCCATGTTTGATATTAAATATGAATTTCATGGAGTGGAAAAAAATCTTTTGATTCACACTTAACCAGTCTAAAGTCTTCAACATGTCAGCGTTCGTTTATCTATAGGTTTCTGAAGAATAAATCTCATGCATCTATTTTGAAGCTTTTGGAGCTTGTCTACTTCTTTATCCGATATTATGAATAGAATGGACGGGCAGTACACGAAGTGCGGTTCTATATGGTCGCCAAGCCTAAAAACTACCCACTGGAAGAAGCTACAGGCCTGCCAAAATACTGATCTCAGAATCGCCACGGGCTGACTTCTTATGTCCCCAGAACACCATCTACATAATGAGGCGAGGATCCTCGCCATCAGGGAGAGAAATGAGATACTAACCAAACAGTTCCTGTTGAATACCCAGAAAATGGGCATCCCAACAGACATCTGATTGATGAGCCAGCACCGCCTAGGGGCTTAAGGAGTCATCTCCGTAAGCATTTTGAGGAAATACGGCACCTGAGAACTCAGCCGCATGAAGCAAAAAAACACAAGCAGGTCCTTGGTGAACTCCACAAACAGGCGTCGGACCTTTATGCCGGGAATTGCCCGGTGAATCCAGTACTCAGCATAGCACCCAAAACTTGCGGAAGAGAACGCATACTCCCCAGGGAAACGCGAGTCACTCCAGCTCAACTTCGTCTGGATACTGTAACAGTATCCAGAATTAACCCCAACATACAAAATATATGCCCCGCTTGCAATGTGTCCCCACATGACACCAACCATCTCTTTAACTGTTATGTGGAACCAACGCCTCTAGCACCGCTTTCATTATGGTCCACCCCTGTTGAAACAGCAAGTTTCCTTGGACTCCCGTTAGAGGATATTGATGACAATTTGTGATCGGTCGCGGCTGTTAGGTGGGGCGAAGCACTGCTTCAACAACAACAACAAGACAGTCGCTTCCCAAGGCAGTTGGTTCTATGTACCGGAGCGACTCGGGATTTTTCCCGACCAAGGACTTTCATTTCAGTGTAACCCCATTTAATTTGTTGCGTCCCTCCCACAAATTTTCATCCTCCCAGCAGCTCCTTGCAGCGGGACTGCTCCATATTCTCTTGCTCCGGGAAGGTATCGAATCCAATCCGGGTCCGTCTCCTGACCCCGGTCCTGAAAATGGTTTTGCTGTATCTGCCGCAAAAGAATCTTTTTAGGACGGTCATACTCTTGTCAGTGTTTCTCGTGTAAGAGATGATTGCATCGGACAGGTTGTTCTGGGCTTGATCCCAAAACCCGACGTCCACGTAACTTTTATAAATCTTTTGTGGCTCCTTGCTGTTCACGTCCAAGGGCGGCACGTAGTCTACGCCTTAGCGCCCCCCACTACCTTCCAGCAGCCCAGCTGCTCAGCAAGCCACAACTAGTACCCGCTGCTGCTCGCGCCCCGCGACGCCAACAACTCAAACAGCTGCTACCACTCATAACTACTATCTCCGTAGTAGAGTCGGTAGCAATGCTGAGCATCAGCCCCTGCCCCCGCCTTCTCCACCCCTCTTTTCCGGCAGCAATCGTGTAGGTCAGGGAAACAGACTCTTAGTCCCCGTTTGCACCGTTTGCTAGCACAGAAGGACGCCCAGCCCCAGGGCCACAACAGCAGTTGCGTCCTGGCCTTCCTAAACCTAGGCGTAGTCACCCGTCACTTACGCCCAGAGTGGCGACGTCTCCCCCTATGCACTTCAGAATTCTGCAGTTAAACTGTAATGGACTAACTGGGAAGATCACGGAGATAGTCGATTTCATGAAGCGGCACAACATCCGCATTGCTGCGATTTAAGAGACTAAACTCACAGCAAGATCTGCACTGCAAACCTGTTCTGGGTATAGTGTCCACAGAAAAGATCGCATGAGCGGAAATGGAGGCGGCCTCGCGTTTATCATACACCACTCTGTGCAATATCATATATTTGATCCTGGCATCGACCGCAGGGACAATGTCTTAGAACGTCAAGGCCTATCTGTCCGGTCAGGCGATGCAAACCTAGAAATCATCAACATCTACATCCCTCCTGCCACCTGTTGCCCCAGTGGATACCGCCCTAATATTAGCGCCTTACTCACTGGCAACAATCGCATTATCTTAGGCGATTTAGTGCCCATCACGATCTATGGCATTCAAACTTGCGGGCGGACAGTAGGGTTGAGATGTTGGCGGATCAAATAGAAGAAACGACGTTCTGCACAATAAACGGAGACGCCACCACACGTATGGTAGGAAGCTGTCACAGTTCGCCGGATATCTCAATCGTGAGCGCAGAATTCGTAAACTGCGTCAACTGGCAGCCGATGGTAACATTGGCATCCGACCACGTGCCTATACTTATTTCGTTCGAGCGTGCCGCCGACTTCATCGTTACAGAAAAACGCACTTACATAAACTTTAAAAAAGGATAGTGGGACGAATACAAATCTTTTACAGACAACCTCTTTGCTGTCCTCCCTATCCCGACTGATACCCGCCAAGGGGAGCGTGCTTTCCGCAAAGTCATTGAATCCGCCTCGGCACGTTTCATTCCCGCCGGGAGAATCCCCGAAATTCGGCCCCACTTCCCGGCGGAGGCCGCAAATTTAGCGAAAGAACGTGACCTTATAGGACAGCTCAACCCAGGCGACCCCGAAATAAGGGATATAAACCAACGCATCAGATTGCTTGTGGATGAACACAAGCGGGCGAAATGGGAGGAGCACCTAAGAGGTTGTAAACTCTCTGCCGGTGTGGGTAAACTTTGGTCCAACGTAAAGTCCCTATCGAATCCGTCTAGGCACAATGACAAAGTTTCCATCGCCTTCGGCGATAAAGTGCTGTCGGATTCGAAAAAATGCGCGAGCGCTTTCTGCCGTCAATATGTAATGCATTCTGTCTTCTTATGTCCCCAGAACACCATCTACATAATGAGGCGAGAATACTCCCCATCAGGGAGAGAAATGAGATGCTAACCAAACAGTTCCTGTTGAATACCCAGAAACATGGGCATCCAAACAGACCTCTGATTGATGAGCCAACACCGCCTAGGGGCTTAAGGAGTCATCTCCGTAAGCATTTTGAGGAAATACGGCACCTGAGAACCCAGCCGTATGAAGCAAAAACACAAGCAGGTCCTTGGTGAACTCCACAAACAGGCGTCGGACCTTTATGCCGGGAATTGCCCAGTGAATCCAGTACTCAAAGAAAAGTCCCCAAAACTTGTGGAAGAGGATCGCATACTCCCCAGGGAAACGCTTGTCACTCTTGCTCAACTTCGTTCTGATACTGTAACAGGTTTAAACTCTTACCTATCCAGAATCAACCCCGACATACAAAATGTATGCCCCGCTTGCAATGTGTCCCCACATGACACCAACCATCTCTTTAATTGTAATGTGGAACCAACGACTCTAACACCCCTTTCATTATGGTTCACCCCTGTTGAAACAGCAAGTTTCCTTGGACTCCCGTTTGCGGATATTGATGACAATTTGTGATCAGTCGCGGCTGTTAGGTGCGGCGAAGCACTGCACACAACAACAACATGAAAAACTGCTTATGTGTCGGGGCTTTCGGGGACGCCAAATTCCACAATACGGCTTTCAGATATCGACTCGTTCACTTTAGTTCTTTGAAATCTTTGGTCAGAAAAGACCTAAACTAGTTAATTTAATTCCCTTCTATTCCATACATTTTTAGTTTTTGCAACAGCACATTCCTGTCGATTATTTCGAACGCCGTTTAAAATCCAAGAATATAGCCATATTTTTTTTGTTTCGACTCATTGCTTTTTTAATTCGTTTCGTAAATAAATAAAATAACCAAGATGAGAAGTAAAATTAAAGCTAAATAGCCAAAGTGGCAAGATTAAATTGACCCCAATTTACCTGTAGTTTAAACTCGCACTGAAAAAACTGGCATTAAAATTAAATTAAATTTTTAAATAAAATTTCGAAATAGTTCCAAATTTGGTAGAAATAATATAGAAATAGAAAATTAAAGAACGTCGAACATGTCTGGTATTTAAACGCCCTTAGAGTGTAATACTAAACGTCTGAATTTTTGCGATTAATTGGGAGGATTTAAAAAAGAACTGGGCCGGTATCCTGTTATGCGATCTGTGAATTTTTTAAATCAATATAGCACTTATATGGTGATTAGGATTGAGGTAATATGTGAAGTATAGGCTGCAAGTACTTATTAGATTCATAACGAATTATCATTTTTTATGAAAAGCTTGACAGATTCATATTTGCCATTTGAGTGAAATTTGGGTTTTCATCCCTGATCGTACAACATCGAAAACCATTTTCAGCTCAAACAATATATATTGTGACGAATATTAGAATTTTGGTTTATCACTATGCTGCTACTAAATAAATGTACAACAACAATCAGCCACACATATGTACATGTAAACATCAACACATACATGAAAACAGCGAAGCTAACAGCAAAGAGAATGTTTTCATATATGTACGTATATGTAGGCAGCAGCAAAGAGCAGAATTTATTACTCACACATGCACTCGCATATAACTAGAACAGTGGTCACCAAAATTGAAACTGTGGCTGTGTTAGTAAGAGCAAAGAGTATGTATTTGTTAAGAGGCGTCACTCGATACTTTTGTTGTTGCCAAAGCAACCCTGTCTGTCGAATGTGATTCTCAGGAAGTTTTGTTTAGTTTTCTTTAACTGCATCCTATATATTTATGCGGTGAAGTGACTTTGCATAATTACGATTTTTGGAAAGAGAATTAATAATTAATTTAATACAATCAATAAAATAAACACAAATACTCCACGAAAATGTATAGAAGGCGTTTTTATAACTACATCTGACAAAAAAAAACCAACGACTACCTTGAGAAAACATCGAGTATTTGTCAAAGTATGCGTTTCTGACGTCTCTTATTAATACACACTCTTTGGTAAGAGTAAAATCATTAAGCTAGCAGTGGTTTAGTAGTTGATAAAAATAGTAGTAAAAGTAAACAAAAGCCTTCTTCGTTGTTGCTACTCTGCCTGTTCAGCGACGACTAAACGAAAGATAATAATATTATTTATTTATTTATTTAAAGTCGACTGGTAAAGTATTAAACTTGTAAATTATAAGATTAACATTAAATAAAAGTAAACTTATGCATTTAACAATTCAAATTGATTCAGAGAGAATATCAAACTATATAATATCAGGTCAAATTAGAAAGTATCAGGCAATTTAATGCAGGAAGCGAACATTCGATACTTAAACATTTATGCAGGTCATTGTTTGATAAAGTATCCCATTCTCTGCTCTTGCTCTTACACAAACTCGACCGGTTAGGCTTTCCTCCTTTACTTTTCTCTTGCGTTTCTTCTTATTTGAATAAACGTAAACAATAGTTATTTTTAACAACTGTTGGTCCAAATTTATCAATGTAACTTCTGGTGTTCCACAAGGTAGCCATCTTGGGCCAGTGTTATTCCCACTATTCATTAACGACCTACCAAGTGTTTTTGAAGCACTGTGAGCCGTTGATGTATGCGGATTAACATTAAATAAAAGTAAACTTATGCACTTAACAATTCAAATTGATTCAGAGAGAATATCAAACTATAAAATATCAGGTCAAATTAGAAAGTATCAGGCAATTTAATGCAGGAAGCGAACATTCGATACTTATACATTTATGCAGGTCATTGTTTGATAAAGTATCACATTCTCTGCTATTGCTCTTACACAAACTCGACCGGTTAGGCTTTCCTCCTTTACTTCTCTCTTGGGTTTCTTCTTATTTGAATAAACGTAAACAAACATTTATTTTTAACAACTGGTGGTCCAACTTTATCAATGTAACTTCTGGTGTTCTACAAGGTAGCCATCTTGGGCCAGTGTTATTCCTACTATTCATTAACGACCTACCAAGTGTTTTGAAGCACTGTAAGCCGTTGATGTATGCGGATGAAGTGAAAACTTATTATGCCTATCCGCTCACCAGAGGATAGATCACTTCTTCAGTTGGATCTGAAAAGCCTAGTTGTATGGCGTAATGATAACCTCATGTCACTAAACCTTCCGAAGTGTAAGTTCATGTGTTTTACATGGAAAAACCTTTAATTCTCATTAGTATGTGATTGGAGATTATGTTATTAAGCAAGTCACCAACTTCACTGACCTTGGTGTTACAATGGACCCTAAGCTTGACTTTAGGTTACATATAGAAACTTGCGTTAATAGGTCTAAAGGTACTTTGGCGTTCGTGAAAAGGTGGTCTAAGGAATTTAATGATCCGTACGTTACTAACCTCTGTTTACATCATTGGTGAGACCAATATTGGAATATGCTTCGATAATCTGGAGCCCACGTTATCAAATTCACTGCGATAAACTGGAATCCGTCCAAAAACAGTTTTTGCTGTTTGCTTTGAAACTCCTGTAGGAATGAAAACGGCGACCTTGTAACTGATGTCCAGAGAGTGCTTAGATTATGGAGGGAATACTTCTCTGCTCTCCTAAATGGAGGCAGCAATTCACCGCGCAGAGATGAAGAACCCGATCCCGCAATCGATGATGATGAATATATGTCCCCTCGCCCGATTATGACGAAGTTAGAATAGCAATAACCAGATTGAAAACAACAAGGCCGTGGGCGCTGATGGATTGCCTGCGGAGCTATTCAAGTTCGGCGGCGAGGAGTTGGTAGGCGCATGCAGCAGCTTCTTAGCAAAAATATGGGCGGACGAAAGCATGCCCGGACGGTTGGAATCTAAGTGTTCTTTGCCCGGTCCACAAGAAGGGGGATACTGCAAAATGCACCAACTATCGTGGAATCAGCCTTCTTAATATCGCATATAAGGTCCTTTCAAGTGTATTGTGCGAAAGATTGAAGCCCACCGTGAACCGGCTGATTGGACTTATCAGTGCGGCTTCAGACCTGGTAAAGTCTACCATCGACCAGATTTTCACAATGCGCCAAATCTTGGGAAAACCCGTGAAAAGAGAATCGACACCACATCACCTCTTCGTCGACTTAAAGCCGCCTTCGACAGCACGAAAAGAGAGCTGACCTATATGCCGCTATGTCTGAATTTGGTTTCCCCGCAAAATTATATACGGCTGTGCAAAATGACCTTGAGCAACACGCTTCCCAAGGCAGTCGGTTCTATGTACCGGAGGACTCGGGATGTTTCCCGACCAAGGACTGTCATTTCAGTGTAACCCCATTTAATTTGTTTCGTCCCTCCCACAAATTGTCATCCTCCCAGCAGCTCCTTGCAGCAGGACTGCTCCATATTCTCTTGCTCCGGGAAGGTATCGATCCAATCCGGGTCCGTCTCCTGACCCCGGTCCTGAGAAATGGGTTTTGCTGCATCTGCCGGAAAAGAATCTTTTTAGGACGGTCATACTCTGTTCAGTGTGTCTCGTGTAAGGGATGGTTGCATCGGACAGGTTGTTCTGGCTTGATCCCAAACCGACGTCCACGTAACTTTTATAAATTTTGTGGCTCCTTGCTGTTCACGCCCAAGGGCGCCCGTAGTCCTACGTCTAAGCGCCATTACCTCCAGCAGCCCCGCTGCTCAGCAGCCACAAACAAGTACCGCTTGCTGCTCGCGCACTTACGGCGCCTACAACTCAAACAGCTGCTACCACTCATAACTACAATGTTCGTAGTAGAGTCGGAAGCAATGCTGAGCACAGCCCCATGCCCCAGTCTTCTCGCCACTCTTTTCCGGCAGCAATCGTGTAGGTCAGGGAAACAGACTCTTAGTCTCTACCTCCGTTTGCACCGTTTGCCAGCACAGAATATATATGTTTGCGACATCCGCCCAATGCAGCTCCTGCCTTGGGTGGTGCCACTTTCCTAGATGTTCTGGTCTCCGCGACGGCAACCCCTCGACGGGTTTCATCGCGCCATGTTGCCAGGTCGCAAACCCAAATCATCGGGTACCCCAATGCTTGCCAAGGACGCCCAGTCCCAGGGCCACAACAGCAATTGCGTCCTGGCTTCCTCAACCCAGGCGTAGTCACCCGTCACTTACCCCCAGAGTGGCGACGTCTCCCCTCATGTACTTCAGAATTCTGCAGTTAAACTGTAATGGACTAACTGGGAAGATTACGGAGATAGTCAATTTCATGAAGCGGCACAACATCCGCATTGCTGCGATTCAAGAGACTAAACTCACAGCACGATCTGCATTGCAGACCTGCTCTGGGTATAATGTCCACAGAAAAGATCGCGAGAGCGGAAATGGAGGCGGCCTCGCGTTTATAATACACACTCTGTGCAATATCACATATTTGATCCTGGCATCGACCGCAGGGACAACGTCTTAGAACGTCAAGGCCTATCTGTCCGGTCAGGCGATGCAAACCTAGAAATCATCAACATCTACATCCCCCCTGCCACCTGTTGCCCCGGTGGATACCGCCCTAATATCAGAGCCTTACTCACTGGAAACAATCGCATTATTTTAGGCGACTTCAATGCCCATCATGATCTATGGCATTCAAATTTGCGGGCGGACAGTAGGGGCGCGATGTTGGCGATCAAATAGAAGAAACGACGTTCTGCACAATAAACGGAGACGCCCCCACACGTATGGTAGGAAGCTGTCACAGTTCGCCAGATATCTCAATCGTGAGCGCAGAACTCGTAAACTGCGTCAACTGGCAGCCGATGGTATCATTGGCATCCGACCACCTGCCTATACTTGTTCGCTCGAGCGTACCGCCGACTTCATCGTCACCGAAAAACGCACTTTCATAAACTTTAAAAAAGGAAAGTGGGAAGAATATAAATCCTTTACAGACAACCTCTTTGCTGCCCTCCCTATCCCGACTGATGCCCGCCAAGGGGAGCGTGCCTTCCGCAAGGTCATTGAATCCGCCTCGGCACGTTTCATTCCCGCCGGGAGAATTCCCGAAATCCGGCCCCACTTCCCGGCGGAGGCCGCAAACTTAGCGAGAGAACGTGACCTTATAAGGCAGCTTGATCCAGGCGACCCCCAAATAAGGGATATAAACCAACGCATCAGATTGCTTGTGGATGAACACAAGCTGGCGAAATGGGAGGAGCACCTAAGAGGTTGTAACCTCTCTACCGGTGTGGGTAAACTTTGGTCCACCGTAAAGTCCCTATCGAATCCGACTAAGCACAAAGACAAAGTTTCCATCGCCTTTGGCGACAAAGTGCTGTCGGATGCGAAAAAATGCGCGAGCGCTTTCTGCCGACAATATATAATGCATTCTACGGTCGACAAAGTTAGACGGAGGGCCAACAGACACGCACATAAACACAAATTCAGCGCGTCACCAATCACCATCACCGCTAAAGAGGTTGAGGACGCCATTGGTCGCGCTAAACCATCCAAAGCAGTGGGCCCAGACGGCATAGCCATGCCGATGCTTAAGAGCCTAGGGAAAGAGGGTTTCAAATATTTAGCGCAGGTCTTCAACCTGTCTCTTTCCACCTTTGTCATACCCGAGAAATGGAGAATGGCCAAGGTGGTCCCGCTACTAAAGCCTGGTAAACCAGCCAACATAGGAGAGTCGTATCGTCCGATATCTCTCCTATCGCCAGTAGCAAAGACGCTCGAAGCCATTTTGCTCCCTTATTTCCAAGCAAATTTGCAACTAGCCTCCCATCAGCATGGCTTCAGAAAACTCCATAGCACTACCTCCGCGCTAAATGCCATTAGCACCCAGATAAATTGCGGTTTAAATCAAAACCCCCACCATAGAACAGTACTCGTAGCGCTAGACCTATCAAAAGCTTTTGATACGGTCAACCATGGCTCGTTACTGCAAGACCTGGAAGGGTCTACCCTTCCCCCATGTCTTAAAAGGTGGACCGCAAATTATCTGGGTGGTCGGCAGGCATCGGTGCTATTTAGAAACGAAACATCAAAGCCAAGGAGAATTAAACAAGGGGTGCCACAGGGTGGTGTCCTATCCCCACTTTTGTTTAATTTCTACATATCTAAGCTACCTTCACCACCGGAAGGAGTCACAATCGTTTCCTACGCCGATGACTGCACAGTAATGGCCACAGGCCCAGGCCCACAGATCGATGAGCTATGCAATAAAATAAACGGCTACCTCCCTGATCTCTCCAGTTTTTTCGCCTCGCGAAACCTGGCATTATCACCGACTAAATCTTCCGCGACCTTATTTACAACATGGACGTCCCAAATGTCGACCATTTTGAACATCCACGTCGATGGCTCTACGCTACCGACTGTCCTACACCCCAAAATCTTGGGTGTGACGTTTGATCAGGATCTACATTTTGGTGAGCACGCAGCCGCAATTGTTCCGAGAATTCAGAGCCGTAACAAAATCCTCAAATCCCTTGCTGGCAGTACCTGGGGAAAAGATAAAGAAACGCTCATGACTACATACAAAGCAATTAGCCAGCCGATTACGTGCTACGCGTCACCCATATGGTCGCCAAGCCTAAAAATTACCCACTGGAAGAAGCTACAGGCCTGCCAAAATACTGCTCTCAGAATTGCCACGGGCTGTCTTCTTATGTCCCCAGAACACCATCTACATAATGAGGCGAGAATACTCCCCATCAGGGAAAGAAACGAGATGCTGACCAAACAGTTCCTGTTGAATACCCAGAAACCTGGGCATCCCAACAGACATCTGATTGACGAGCCAGCACCGCCTAGGGGCTTAAGGAGTTATCTCCGTAAGCATTTTGAGGAAATACGGCATCTGAGAACACAGCCGTATGAAGCGAAAAAACACAAGCAGGGTCCTTGGTGAACTCCAACGCCTCTAACACCCCTTTCCCTATGATCCACCCTGTTGAAACAGCAAGTTCCTTGGACTCCCGTTAGAGGATATTGATGACAGTTTGTGATCGGTCGCGTCTGTTAGGTGGGGCGAAGCACTGCTACAACAACAACAACAACAACCTGAGCAACACCATCAGCTCAGTCAGAATTGGGAAGGACCTCTCGAGCCGTTCGAAACTAAACGAGGTTTCAGACAGGGTGACCCCCTATCGTGCGATTTCTTTAATTTGATGCTGGAGAAAATTATACTAGCTGCAGAACTTAACCGCACTGGAACAATATACTATAAAAGCGTGCAATTACTGGCATATGCTGATGACATTGATATCATCGGCCTAAACACCCGCGCTGTTAGTTCTGCTTACTCCAAACTGGAAAAAGAAGCGGTAAAGATGGGTTTTGATGGTGAATGAGGACAAAACGAGGTACCTGCTGTCATCGAGCAAAGAGTCAGCGCATATGCGCCTTGGCAACCACGCTACTGTGGCAGCCATATTTTCGAAATAGTAAAAGACTTCGTTTATTTGGGAACCAGCATCAACACTAGCAACAACATCAGCACTGAAATCCAGCGAAGAATCAATCTAGCCAATAAATGCTACTTTGGACTAGGTAGGCAATTGAAAATTAAAGTCCTCTCTCGGCGAACGAAAATCATACTCTACAAGTCACTTATCGTACCCGTCCTGCTATATGGGCAGAAGCATGGACCATGACAACAGCAGATGAAGCGGCTTTGGGAGTGTTCGAGAGAAAAGTTCTTCGAAAGATTTATGGACCTCTACGCGTTGGCGATGGCGAGTACCGAAGAAGATTTAATGATGAGCTGTACGAGCTATACGCAGGCATCAACATAGTCCAGCGAATTAAAACGCAGCGGCTGCGCTGGCTAGGCCATGTTATGCGAATGAAAGATGATGCTCCGGCCAAGAAAGTGTTTCTATTGGAACCCGCCTATGGAAGCAGAGGTAGAGGGCGGCCCCCACTCCGTTGGAAGGACCAGGTGGAAAACGATTTAAACTCCCTTGGTGTGACCAATTGGCGCCGGTTGGCGGAGCAAAGGAGCGACTGGCGCGCCTTGTTGGACGGCCATAACCGTTTAGACGGTTAAGCGCCAATTAAGTAAGTAAGTAAGTTTGCTTTGAAACACTTGCCTTGGGACACGTCAAGGAATCTTCCACCGTACTGCAGCTGGTTAAAACTATTACAGTTGCCTACACTACAGAGCCGTAGGGAGATGCTTAATGTCTTATTTATGGTAAAACTCTTAAGAGGGATGATAGCTAGCCCATTTCTGCTTGGCGAAATTAAGTTCAATGTGCCAGTCAGACCGTCTAGATATTTTCAACAACTGCATATAATTACATGCAGATCGAACTTCGAAATGCATGACCCACTTCGTGGCATTTGTCATGATTTCAATAATCACTGCAACAACTTAGATATATGCGATCCGATTTTCAGAATTAAAAAGTACCTACTTACTACCTTAAATCTGTAAGGTGTAACCCCTATACCTCTGTGTGTCTTTGCATTTGAATGATTTAATACATAAGTATTTCAGTATATTTTTGTAATTATTATATATTTAAGTTGCCAAGTCTTTTTCTTTGTTGTATACTATACTATATTTAGGTTAGGTTGAACTGGCCGGTCCATGAGGACCTCACATAGACTGATTGAGTCCGTAGTGCTACCAGAAGGCTGTTTTAACGACCAAACTGAAAAACCCTATCAAAAACCAGGACCTATGTTATAAAATAACTCCGTCCTCTTGGCAAATACTAGAAGCTTCCTAGGACTTAAGCCACTTGCTGCTTCTAGATCTGACAGCTGTATCACTCCTAATAGCTGGAGTCTTAGCCTGGCAAGTGCAGGGCACGAGCACAGAACGTGCTCGATCGTTTCCTCCTCCAACCCGCACTTCCTACATCTGCTATCACTGACCAAGCCTAATTTAAAGGCATGTGACGCCAGAAGGCAGTGTCCAGTCAGAATACCCGTCATGAGTCTACAGTCCTCTCTTTTTAATGATAGAAGCAACTTTGTTAGTCTAAGGTTGTAAGACCTCCACATAATCTTCGACACTTTACAGCCCCGCGCTTGAACCCACGCCTTTCCCGCTTGGTCGATCATGTGCACCTCTCGCCTTCGCTTAATCTCGTCCCAGTCTAATTGGGACGTCTACGGAGCAAGCTTCAAGGGAAGCGCCCTTTTTAGCTAGTTCGTCCGCTTTTTCATTCCCATCTATTCCCATATGCCCTGGGACCCAATATAGATGTATGCTTCTCCCTGTCCCGATTCTCTCCAGAGACTGCTTACACTCTAACACGCATTTAGATGCTGTGCTATGCGAGATTATTGCCTTAATTGCTGCTTGACTGTCAATATAAAAGTTAACACGGTTGCAGCTTAAGCTATTCTCTTCCAGGGTTTCTACTGCTTTGGTTACGGCTAATATTTCCGCTTGGAAAACGCTACAGTAATCCGGCAGCCTGTAGGATCTGCTTATTTCCGGATCAGCACAGTATACCGCAGACCCTACTCCTTCCACTACTTTGGAACCATCTGTGTACACATGTATCGCCTCGTCCGCCATTTGCGCACCCTTGCGCCAACCGTCCACCTCTATTGTGGCCTTAAGATCTCCCTCGAAGCGCAGATAGGGAATCAGGTAGTCTGTTCGTCTTGTGATTGATGACGCTATACTACTATGGCCATATGGTCGGCGCTCAAGCTGCCCCGAGGCACCGAGCCTGGTTGCAGTTGTTAATGCTATGTTCTTTGCTACCAGGTCTACAGGTGGAATGTGCAGAATGGCATACAGTGCAGCCGTCGGGGTTGTTTTCAGGGCTCCCGTAATGCTAAGCATCGATAGTCTGCATACCCCCTCTAATTTTTTGAGGTATGTTGTTTTTTGTGTGGCTTTCCACCAAACAAGAACTCCATAGTATAGAATAGGGCTACAATCGCTGTAAAAACCCAATGAGAAAGAGAGGGGCGATAAGCCCCACGTACACCCCAGCATTCTTTTACATGCATAGAGTGCCGTTGAGGCCTTCTTCACCCTCTCCTCCACGTTGAGCTTCCATGACAGCTTACTGTCTAGGATGATTCCTAGATATTTTGTGCAAGGTTTCTCCTGTAAGGTCACCTAACTTAGGCCTGGTCCAATTTGAGACCTTGTACCTCTTTGTAAACAAGACCATATCCGTCTTCTCCGCATTGACTTTCAACCCGACATTAGATGCCCAGGTATGAATATCCCGAAGCGCCCGATCCATCAAAGAACTAATCGTTGGAAGGCACTTTCCACTTATGACAACTGCAACGTCATCTGCGTAAGCCGTAAGTTTTACGGGTCCTCATCGAATCGCCTGAGCAGTTGGTTGATGACCAGCGTCCACAGCAGAGGTGATAGCACCCCTCCCTGCGGCGTGCCCCTGTCCACTGATTTCGTGGCCTCGTACAATCCCCATTGTGATGTAATCTTCCTGCAATTTAACATGCAGCCGATCCATCTGATTAAGGCGGGATGTACTTTAATGTAATTAAGACCATCCATAATCGCGCATTTAGAAACATTATTGAAAGCCCCGGCAATGTCTAAGAAGACTCCTAGAGCATACTCCTTATATTCCAGGGATTTCTCTATGCTTATTACCACCCTATGCAATGCGGTGTCTACCGACTTGCCTTTGGTGTACGCATGCTGTGTTGTGGAGAGCAGCTTTTCATCCACGTTGGACTTTATGTACACATCAATCAGCCTCTCAAAGGTTTTGCGCAGAAATGACGTTAAGCTAATGGGTGTATAGTCTTTGGGATACACGTGACCGATCTTCCCGCCTTTGGTAGGAAAGCTGCACGAGCAGTTCTCCAAGAGTGCGGTACATGATTCAGTCTTATGCACCCATCGAATATTATTTTAAGCCATTCCACGACCGCCATACTTGAAAATTGTAGCATGGCCGGGAATATGCCGTCTGGGCCCGGACGATTTAAACTTAGAAAACGTTTTCACTGCCCATTCGATCTTGGTATCGGTCACGCAAGCCCGGGACTACCCGCTCCGTGATCGAAGTGTGAATGATGTCTGCTGGCTCTTCTAAACCGTCTCCCGATGGGAAATGTGTGTCGAGAAGCACCTCAAGGGATTCCTCACTATTACGTGACCACTCCCGTTTCTATTTCTTTATTAGTCCCTGGAATATGTTTCCCCTGCTAGGACTTTTTTCAACCGTGCTGTTTCGCTGGAGCACTCTATGTCCGTACAGAAACTTTCCCATGAGTCTCTTCGCCCTGGTAATTTCCGCGTGTAGATCCTCAGTAGATCCCTGTAATCGTACCGACACGCTTCGCTTTCCGCCGTCTTTGCGAGCTTAAATATTCTTTACCTGTCTTCTTAGAAGACTCAGCTCATTGCTCCACCATGGCGGCTTTGCTTCTCAGAGGGCAAGCTTTTGTTATACGCAGTCATAAGCGTCCTTGTTAGGAATTCATTCGACTCGTCCAGTTCCTCCACATGGCAACATCTTTGGGTTGTCCCAGTATTGTTTCTACCTGTTTTCTGGAATTTAGTCCAGTTCGTTGACCTAGGGTTTCTAACGGTCGCTCCCTCTCTACCCTCTTTAGGGGATGCTTAAGCTGATATACGCATGGTCGGAGAAGGATGGTTTATCAAGAACCATCCATCATACCTGATATATCACGCTCGGAGCTCAAGGTAATATCCAGAACATTGCTGGATGTGGACCAATGTATGTATGGACAATTTCCCCTGTTGGCTATCTGCAAATTGGTTTGCAGGATGTAACAAAATAGAGATTCGCCTCTTCTCGTTCGTATCTGCTCCTCCCACGCATTGTGGTGCGCATTGCATCTGCGCCTATGACCACACCGCCCTTTGGCGCCCTTCCTCCTGTACTAGCATTTTGCACTCCATCGGTGGAACCTCCGCAGCATGGGCCATGTAGCAGGACGCCAGGATAAATGCCGGCTTATTCTTTTGCTCACGCCACCACTACGAGGTCCTCAGTAGTGTAATTAGGCAGCATATAGGAATGCAGCTGTTTCCTTACCATTACTACAGCTCGCACCCGTCCTTCCGTTTGCGAGTAGTAAACGCCAAATCCGCGCGCGCTAAGTCCAGAAACCTTTCCTCCCGATGGAGAGCCACGGCTCCTGGATCAGCGCCACGTCAAACGAACCCTAGGGTTAGAGGAGTTCGCTAGACGCCACTTTACTGTGTTCGAGTTTATCTGTGGGACTCGCAGCACCATTGGGCTGTTTGTCCCACTCCAGCACCTTCGTCGTGACGTCGTCGTCCTCCCCTTGCCCTTTTGGTTTAGAGTATTCGAGGCCCCCTTCAGCCTCTCGTAACTGTTGTGCCGGGAGTTCCTCTGTGCGAGTCACAGCACCATTTGGCGGTTGGTCCTCTTCTAACACCTTCGTCGTGACGTCGGGGACCTCCACCTGTCTTTTTTCCCCTATGCTTTTGAGGTCCTTTTCGACTTCACCCCACCTCTAGCGTGTTAGGATTTTTATCCTCGGGACTTCTTTTCTGAGTCGCATGTAAATTTTGCCAGTGCCAAAGGACATTTTGCCAAGCTGCATGTACAAAATATCATCCGCCTGCTTGTTTATTTGGAAGATGTAGAACTGACCTTCCTCCGTAGGCCGAGATACAGTAAATACCTTCCAATCCTGTGTCGGTATGTTCGGATTCTGATTCTGCAGAAATCGCAGTGTATCCTCCCACTTCAACACGCATGGTATCCATACCTTAACTTTGGTACCGTGGGGATTTACGCTTATCCACAACCTCAAGCCGCGCGTTCGTCCCTTGCCTTTGGAGGTTTGGAACCACTTCCTCCAGCCACCGCAAACTCGCGATTTTGTCGCACGCTATCATCTTCACACCATTATACCATCCCCCCGAATCAAAGGTTGGAAGGGGCCTTACTTGGTTGTTCCCGCATCATCTTAAGCATTAAGCTAATAAGCTCCCTTTCCACAGATCTCCACCTTTCAGTAGTCATTTGTCCGAAAGGACTGCTACGATCAACCAGCGCCGCAGTCAGTGACTGCTTTGCCACATCATGCACTGCTGATCGGTAAACCATTAAGAATAATGGTATGCGGGTATCCACTCTTTATGGAACTTGTCCACTATTTTTCTTAGTGCTCCTCCAATGTTCTATTGAATCGTTCCACCATACCATCGACTGAGGATGCAATGCAGTTGTCCGTGTTTTCCGAATGCCCAATGATTTACACGTTTCCTGGAACACAGCTGATTCGAAATTCCGGCCTTGGTCAGAATGTAACTCCATTGGTACACCATACCTTGCAACCCAATCTAATATCTAATTCTAATCTAATCTAATATCTAATATATATTTATAAATGCCAAAGTTTGGATGTTTGGATTTTGGTTGTTTGGATGTTTAGATGTTTGGATTTTGGATGTTTGTCGAGACGTTTGTCTTTGTGACTCAATCACGCAAGAACGGCTGGACGGATTTGGATGAAATTTGGCACACACATATAGCAATAGTCCAGAAGGATCTACTAGCTATATATTTTTCAAAAGGGGGGAGGTCCCCGCCCCCACGAACAGTTATAATTTAATTATATTTTTTAGTTTTTGCGACTGAATCACGCCAGAACGGCTACACACGGATTTTGATGAAATTTGGACACAGACAGAGACTATTTTTTCGAACATGGAAAGAGGGGTGATCCCAGGACCCCTTCGAGCAATTACTTTTTAATAATTTTTACACATAATAACTTTACGTCACACTGGCCTTCAACCAATATCACAGACTCAATGGGTCAAACAAGTCGAGGCTTACAAAGTGAGCAGTGACACCCTCCTCTCCCTTTCTACCCCTCTGGTGTAAAATCTATAAATTGGTATAACTCAATATAAATTTTCTCCTAAATCAATAGCTTTTGGTATCTGGCACATACAGATCGAGATCTAAACAATTTTGGAAAAACGAGCAGCGGTACTTCTCCTCCCGCCATCCGCCCTCATCAATTGTTTTTATTAGCACGCTTTATTAGCTATACCTGTATGTTTATTTGTAACTCTTCATTCGCTCCAACGCGCCTGCTGCCTTATCGAATGGTTCTACCATTAGCTTCGCCTTATTCGCCTCATAGTCGAGACCCTTCCGGGATCATTTTTGAATGGTTTGTCGGGATGCGTCCGGGATCCCGCCGGGGTCATTTCGGGACTTTTCGGTACTATTTCGGGATAATTTGGGACCCTTCCGGGATCATTTCTGTATCGTTTTCGGGATCCGTCCGGATCCCGTCGGGGTTATTTTGGGATATTTTCGGAACTATTTCGGGATCATTTCGGGACTTTTTCGCAACATTTAGGGGACCTTTCCGGCAACATTTCTGGATGGGTTTCGGGATCCGTCGGCATCCGTCGGGGTATTTTCGGGATCATTTGCGTACCTTGAGAGATAAATTCTTGATGGTTTCCGGGATCATTACGGGACTTTTTCGGGGTCATTTTAGGGTCACTTTCCGCCATTATTCTGGATGGTTTTCGGGATCCGTCCGGATCCCGTCGGGTCATTTCGCGACTTTTCGGGATCATTTGGGGTCCCTTCCGGCATCATTTCTGGATGGTTTCGGGATCTGTTCGGGATCATTTTGGGGCTATTAGGGATCATGTTGAAGACCTTTCTGGCATCATTTCTGCATAGCTTCGGGATTCGTCGGGGAATCATTTCGGGACTATTAGGAGATCATTTGAGACATTTCCGGCATCATTTTGCATAGT
>JARSSU010007291.1:0-98032 GCA_029619165.1 Eurosta solidaginis | reverse complement strand
TCCCTAGTTCCGAACACACACAGTACAACTGATGTTTGATTCAGGGCCATAATGCAGCCTGCCAAAAGGCATGACATAGCCTAGAATGAAGTCAAAATAAACGCCAATTAATACAAAAAATACACAAAGCCCTAGGAAGCACTAAAGACGCCTGTTCAGCGCAATTCGTTGCCCCCACCATTGCCCAATTCATCTCATAGGCGTTTTTTATAACGCTTAACATTTGCCGATCACTGGCTCAGCCGCCTATTAATCGTCTAAATACGGAACAATTAAGTTGAATTTCGTTAAAAATTATAGAGAACATGCATGACTGGCCGAATATATTAGCGGCTTTTTGGAGAGTTGGTCAATAAAAATATAAGATTATGCATTTACGATGCCTGACTCTTCCCTCCAAACGAGATACAATATCAGATGCATTTCAAAGAGAATTAAATTAATACAAGCGGCTTAGCAATATCAACTTTGAGAGTGGGTCATGAACGGCGCCTTCAATAGATAAGCCAACAACATAGCCGATGATAATGCCATTGTTACCGCATTTAACTTTGCGTGGAGAAAATCAACTCGCTTTACCAATAAGCCAGAACAGTAAAAAAAGCAATCATGAGCCTTAAGAAATTTCAGATAGCCAATACACTCACTTCCAGCTTAATTTAAACATCTCCCGGCGTATGTTTTTACGGCCTACACAAGATTCACGGCCTGAGAAATCAGCACCCATAAGACCATAATTTTTTCTATTTAATATGCAAAGATGCTTTCGCTCGGCCACAACTCTCCTTAGAATCAGATTAGATTTCCAATACACGTCAATACAATTCTAATAACAATATAGACACGAATCATATTAAAAGGAATACGAAAATTCGAATATTCTGGCCTGATCGCCATTTCGCTTATCAGTATAGATCGATTATTAAAGAGTCGACAGAAACACAGAGCTTTTTACGCACGGTGTCAACACGCGATCAGAAACCTATAACAGCCCCAAGAATACAATGAACGAAAATATATACTTAAATGATACGATGTTCTATACGATAATAAAAGCTACAAGTTTATGAATAAATTTTCATAACGCATTTTCAAAAAAAGATACCGCGGAGTAAAATCTAAATATACAATATATAAAAATAAGGCAGACCAATCTACCAACTTACAAATTTATGCGCATTTAAAAACATAAAAAGATTATAACTATACTTAATCTCGTATTTGTGACTGAGCTTAACGAAGATAACGAATAACGTTAAGATGAGTTACTTTCTGAGGCTGAAAAACGGCAGCCCGGCAATCATCAAAAATATTAAACAATTAGAATGCAAAGGCGCATATATTTTCAATGTAATTAATTCACAATTCACAAATTTAACAAGATCCGCTGCGAATGAAATTTAAAATCCATTACAAATATATATTGACGGACCCTGTAGAGACCGCTAACAAACAAATGCATTTAACACCCCCCAGTGAACAAAAACGCATGCCAACAAAAGGCTTATATGCCAAAATAAAGGAAACTAAATATACTCGCCGAAAAATCAAGGCCACAGTGCATATCGTACAAATTTGCTGAAAAATTGCCAATAAATCGCTCTTTTAAATAAAGTGACAGACCCAAAACAAAAGAAAAACCTGTTGCTACGCCAATTAAAGCCATCACCAACACCCAAAGAATATAATACCATTTGATATAGAGATTAGTCGAATAAAATTAGAAGTCACCACTTCCATAAATCAAAGTATGGTACAAGTCTCGCCCCTGTTACTATATAATGCTGACCTTTCGTAACATACCTGGTATACAGTAGCAGATACCAGTGATAAATCAGCCAAAAATATCTCGAGACCTAAGTCACCAATCAGGTATGAAACTACACCTGGAGTAAGCCCACTCATCAACATGTTTCATTTTGAATAATCCCATTATTAAGTATACAACTATGTACGCAGGGTAGCCGGAAGTCCACGTCTCGGACTATATACACTCGGCACCAGACATACTACATGCAGGCTTATACAATGTTATCTGTAGCTAAAGCACACATCCCCAACAGAATCCGAGTCCAAGCTAAGAATTTACCTCCTCCTGTAACACAAATTGCTACCATACATTTCATCCTCCCTTCCCCCCCCCCAATCAAGTCACACGTCACGCACATTGAAGTGCACCCGATATAAAAGACTGAAGTTAATTAATTTGACATCTAAGAGATGTCAGCTTTGCCTACGATTTTATCATGATCTTAGGTAATACAACACATGAAATAAAGCCGAGTGTATTGAATTAGGGCAGCGTAGTTTTAAAAATGCAGGGTGATGTAAAAGGTAATAAGACCGCCTACACACTAATCAATGGCCGCCAACAGGAGGACTATGCTTTAAGAAGATACAGAATAACTTTCTATATTTTCCTTCTTCCTTTTTCATGTCTATCGCACCTTGTGTACACCCACCCCTGATGTCGTTATATTCCCGACACCTTCCACCCTTTTCCCCCTTCTCCCCTCCCTTTCTTCGCCCTTTTCCCCTTCTTCTTTCTTTGTCGTTTTTTTTTCAATGCGCAGACCGAATTAATCTCTGACATGACATACAGCAAATCACCAAGTACGGTAGAACTACTCTCTGTATTAAAGCAACTCATCAACAGCTTTCATTTGCATATCCCAACTATTTTAGATATAAAATCATTACTTAGGGGCCCCTGCCGGGTCCAACGGTGTTAGCGCCTAATAATCTCGAAGACCCTAGCTCACCAATAAGCTATATAAGAAAACTACCCTTTACATAAAAAGCAACTCATCAACTAACTTTATCTGAGCAGTATCCGATATTTGCCTATTAACACATCTAGGGCGATACCCGAGCTCCACCGTTTTTAGCCCATAATAATCTGGAGACCTATGTCACCAATAGGTATGAAAAACGTCTACACATTGCTACAAAGCAGCTCATACCAACTAGCACTAGTTCATACTGATATCCATATATAGATAGATAAATCATTTGGCATTTTATAGGCAGATGCCCGGGTCCAAGCGTTATTAGACCCGCCCCTCATACTATCGAGACACAATGTTAACACATAAGGTCAGTGTGTAAACCACCCGATGAATATAAAGCCGAGTCAGTCACAGCTGTTCATTTGATATCTCATATTAGCTATAATACACATCTAACAAACAGGGGGGCGAGGGACGATGCCTCGAGGCTCCACGTTTTAGGCACGCCCCCTTAATATCTCGACGACACTCTAACTCACCAATAGTTTTTTTTATTTGAAAAATACCCCCCCCCATTGTCTAAAGCACATGCATCAGAAGCTTTCATTATGAATTAAATCCATATGGCTACATAAACACAATTAACTAGGTGTGTCCGGTGCTCCACTCGTTTTGTGTACTATCATCTCGGAACCCTTAAGTTCCATTATGTATCATATTTTTTCTGTTCATTTTCATTATCATTTATTTAACAAATATTTGTACAACAACTAAGAACGTTAAGTGCTTTTAACTATAATGTGTACATCAACTGAACATAACAAACTCATGAATGCTAATACATCTCTTATGTAAATGGCGAAGCTTACACAAGAAAAAAAGAAAATAAATTTACTAATGACATATAAAAGTAATGGAGATTTAATATATGCCTTACACATTAGAATAAATCTGTAGGAACATATTACAAAATATTAATCGAAGACAGCATGAGATAGCCCAAGCAGCCGTTACAGAAAAAATGAAAGGAGAAGCAAGCGCAAGTCTAAGATGACATAAAGATTATATTGTCTAGAAATTAGTATTATAAAGTCAAAATACATAGAGGAAATCATCAACTTCTGCGAAGTATATTCAATATAAATGCTTTGAAGGAGCAAAACCAAAAACTGTTCTCATTAATCAGCCTCTACTATTAATTGATTCAGCGCCGAATAAGCGCTATACCCAAAGCTCAACGAGGCTAATAAAAGAACAATCTGCCTAGACGCGCTCAAGACTATTTGAACACTATGAACCCACCAATCTTCACGACGTTCTTCTATCATGAGACCTGTGGCTAAAATAAAGCCCAAAGTTTGTCATAATAGCAATAAATTGGGGAGCTAACGATTCACTAATAGCTCTTAACCATGAACATGCAGTTATTCTACTTGAAGCAGCAAAACAGTAAATTTTAAAGTCGATTAACTTTCTGTTAAGCAGAAATTACCCAAGAAGATTGAATCCCCATAATATACCGCCGCCTCAGGCCATACCTTGGCCTCGTATATGTCGATCTGCGTTAGGACTATTCCGACTCATAACACCAATCTCATACTAGTCGTTACATAATTTAACCTAATAGGACGAGTATGTACCATTTTTTGCTAATACATCAAGTATTTTGTCCTAAAAGCCGTCTCATCATATGATCCCCGGATGTTTCGAGGCTGAACTCCGAGTCAAGACGTCCTTATGTATGACACTAAGGCAGTTCATAAAGTTATGTAATGAGTTATTAGGGGACCTACAATTAGCTGCTATAGCATGCCAAGCCCAGTTTGCCGATCGAGTATTCCATTGTTAAGTCTCGGTCGAAACGGCAGCATGCCAGATTGCCCAATGCCTTAGTACAATTTTATTGAAGGTTAAGATTGTCCGCGGATTAACCAACCAAGAAAGACACGCGCTTTACGGCTTTAATAGTGGTAACTACCCTCTCTTAATATATACATACAACATAAGCCGCTTCACTTTATTATGACGTTACTAGCATTTATATAATAAGATCACGAAAGAGATCACTAAAATTTCAGTTAAAGATGGTTTAAGGATGTAGGATGGTTTGGGATAGGAAGCAGCCCAGGATATGCCCCCCCCCGCTATCAGCACACACACACACATGTTCAAGAATATGTACCAGACAGTTGAAGTAGTATGCTCTTCTAATAAAATCCCTATTATTTTGCCTAGAAAAAGTGCTCAAACAAACGCGGAGGATCACTACCGTATACACATTTTTATCCCATTTCTAGACTCAGCAATTCAGAATTTTGAGTTACAAAATTTTTGAACCACAAAGAACTTCTGATGCCTTTTGACGCATTGCTTTCAAATGATGTCCACGACGTTCAAGCAAAAAATTTAATTTCTCGATATGCAAAAGTTTTGCATTGTGGTTGTAATGAAAACATTGGCATGTCTGAAATAAAACTTTGGCAACGCCTTCTGAAATCTCTTTATGCCCAAAAATCAGAAAAAAGCTGGAATGCTCACGATTTGTTGGAGGTAACTTGGTACATTAACAACACAGGCCGGGGCTACACGGAAAAGACACTGTCAAAAATACATTTCAAAAATGTAAAATTCAAATTATTTGATAAATGAAAAAATAATGTGTTTTTCACATTTTAAAATACATTAGTGTTTTTTCCGTGTAGATATGACTTTTTTAAATAAAATTTTTTCTATTCGATCAGTTTCTTTCTTTTGAATTTTATATACGTATACGTAAGACCTCATGCATAGGCTCAAAAGGCATGAATTCTACTTATTCCTGAAGAAGGTACTTCGGTGCTTTTTTATCAATTTATTTATGATTAATATTACAGGAATGTGATTCTGTGGCTTTCCCTAATGGTCACATGTTGTTGAAAATCTTATGTACTCTTCCAGTAACAACGGCAACGAACGAGAGAACTTTTTCAACTCTTAGGCTGATTAAAAACTATTTGAGAATACGTTGAGTGAAAATCGATTGAATGGCTGTGCATCATCACTAAACATCCACCGTGATCAAATTGTTACCGTTGATGAAGTTTTAAATGAAATGGCAGCCGACGCATGCGCTTGAGTTTTTAATGTAACCTTTCTCATATCATATTCTAAATACACGTACTTTAATGTTAAAGCTAAAGACAACATTTTTTTTATTTATCTATCTGAAAACAAAAATTTTTTTTTGATCCCCCCAAGTCAATTTTCTGGCTACGCCCCTGACTTGATTCAATCAAGCGTTATTTGTCACAAAAAATTAGTTTTTTGTTATTGAAAAAATGGGCGCAACAAAAAGCGAAGCTAGGCTTGGAGCTTTTTTAAAAAATACAGTGAAGGCAACGAAGTTGACTGCATCATTTGTGGTGCTATTTTAAATTTTCGCAACTCTACGTCCACGCTTATTAACCACTTAGGATCAATTCACAGTAGGGAAAAAGTCAGTTTGGCGACATCTAATTATGTCTGTTGTAATAGCTAATATCGGTACCAATAAAATATATAGCTTACCTGCACCTGCGCCATCTAATGAAGCGCAAACAGCACAAACCATTCGTGGGCGCAAAAAAAAATGCAGACCATATTTACGTATGCACATTAGAGCGACAGGAAACTTTATCCCGGGGAGTGGCGCGTTTAATAGCCCGCTACATGCTATCAATCTCGTTTATTTCATCCGATGGCTTTCGCGAGTTCATGAGTTAAGTTGAACCCGGATTTAAAGTTCACTCTGAGCAAAGCATTCGATCACGCTTACAGCTTATATACAATGATATACAACAAAAACTTTCTAATGAGTTGGCTGAGACTTGCTACCTTGCGTCCATTACTGTACATTAATGGAAATCAAGAAACCAAGACCTGATAATATTGGGCGCTATTTGAGGATCCAAAATAGTCCTCACAATCATCACAAAATTATCCCGCTAGAACCCTGAAATTAAACGAAAAGTTCATTCCAAAAAGAACCAAAAATAGACCGCGAAGTCATCCGCAAACAAGATGTTTTTGAGATTGTTTTAAATGGTTTCAATTACAAAATTCATAAGAGCTTTTTCACAAAATATGGAAAATAAAAAAGGAGAGAGTTGACCACACTTCAAAAAAAAATGTCACTACAATTTTTCTTTTCGCTGCTGTAGATACATATCAACTCCACATTACTTGCGCCAAAATCGCTGCGCCACATGGCGTCGAACGCCAATGAGCAATAAAATATTCCAAATGTAAAACGAAAGCCGCTGCAGCCATCACCAAATTAAAATTTGTACAAACATTGTACACAAAAAAAAATTACAAATATTACTGAAATTAAATTGATAAACCACAAATTAATTGGATGCTCGTTGGTTGTTAGCTGTGGAATGGAGTCGGTATGTAAATGTGTATGTACATACGTGCGTATGCGTGTATGTATGTATGTTTGTTGGATGGTTGGTTGAACGATTGGAGAGCGCCAAGCGCGTTTCATCCACACGCCAATGGAGCCACGCCAAATGTGGGTGATGGCAGAAAGCCAATATGCATGAAGGAAAAAAGTGGTCAGTTGGGGCACACATCCATATGTATGTACATAAGGGGGAATACGTCTGAAACGTCTGCGTGCACAATAACCGCCATTTTCTTTATGCAGCCACAAAGTCAAATTTGAATGAAAAAGAGATTGGATCCTCTACTTTCTTGTTGTTGTTTTTTGCATGAGTTTCGTTGTGGGTTGTTGATTATTATTTTTATACCTTTCATGAACATGAAATGGTATATTAAGTTTGGTCCGATGTTTGTAACGTTGAGAAATATAGAAGATAGACTCACCATTAAGTATACCGAATTGATCAGGGCGACGAACTGAGTTGATATAACCATGTCCGTCTGTCCGTCCGTCTGTCTGTTTGACCGCAAACTAGTCCCTCAAATATTGAGATATATCAATGAAATTTGGCACAAGGATGTATTTTTGTATTATATTAGACATTTGTCGGATCCGGTAGGATCACCACTATAATATATATCTCCCATACAACCGATAGTTCAGATAAGACGATTTCGGTCATTCCTGCCGCAATTTAGAAAGTATAAACGTGAAACTCGGTGATATATATTTTAATATATCATAGAAGATTTTCTGAAAAAATCACTTTGATCGGAGTTATATATAGTATATATCCCATACAACCGATCGTTCAGATAGAAAGATTTTTGTCAATTTCTCCCTTAATTTCCAATATAAAAACGTAACATCAAAATTTTAGAAATAAGGTTTTTCAATTAGAAGAAAATTTTTCTAAGCGGGGTCGCCCCTCGACAGTGTTTGGCAAGCGCTCCGGGTGTATATCTGCCATGAAAAGCTCTCAGTGAAAACTCATCTGCCTTGCAGATGCCGTTCGGAGTCGACATAAAAATGTATGTAGGTCCCGTCCGGCCGATTTGTAGGGAAAATCAATAGGAGCACGACGCAAATTGGAAGAGAAGCTCGGCCTTAGATCTCTTCGGAGGTTATCGCGCCTTACATTTATTTATTATTTTTTTTTATCATAGAAGATACATGAAAAAATCATTTTGATCGGAGCTATATATAAATATATCCCATACAACCGATCGTTCAGATAGGAAGATTTTTGGCAATTTCTCCCTTAATTTAGAAAGTATAAACGTGAGGCTTGGTGATATATATTTTAATATATCATAGAAGATTTCATGAAAAATCATTTCGATCGGAGCTATATATAATATATATCCCATACAACTGATCGCTCAGATAGAAAATTTTTTAGCCATTTCTCCTTAATTTCCAATATAAAAACGTTAGACTTTGGTGATATATATTCTAATATATCGTAGAAGATTTCCTGAAAAATCACTTTGATCCGAGCTATATATAATTATATCCCATACAACAGATCGTTCAGATAGAAAGATTTTGGCAATTTCTCCCTTAATTTCCAATATAAAAACGTTAAACTAGGTGATATTTATCCTAATACATCATAGAAGATTTCACGAAAAAATCATTTCGATCGGAGCTATATATAATATATATTCCATACAACCGATCGTTCAGATAGAAAGGTTTTTAGCCATTTCTCCCTTAATTTCCAATATATAAACGTTAAACTGGTGATATTTATGCTAATATATCATAGAAGATTTCCTGAAAAAAATTACTTTGATCGGAGCTATATGTATATAGTATATACCTATACCATACAACAGATCGTTCAGATAGAAAGATTTTGGCAATTCTCCCTTAATTTTCAATATAAAAAACGTCAAACTTGGTGATATATATTCTAATATATCATAAAACATTTGCTGTAAAAATCATTTCGATCGGAGCTATATATAATATATATCCCATACAACCGATTGTTCAGATAAGGGGGTTTTTTTGCTATTTTTTATTTATATTTATCCTAAAATCGTTTAGGTGTATGTACATCTGTGCACTATATATGTATTTCTTATCTTATACAGCGCATTATTTGGAGATTACGAATGGGATAAGATTATTGTTCAGCCCCATTCATGAAAGGTATGAAGTCTTCTACACAACCGAAGACAGTCCCGTCCTTACTTGTTTGTAATTTGACTGAATTCAATAAAGAACTTATTGAATGAAATTGCGGAAATTAGATTGAACTCAATGAGGTTGGTATGTATGTTTAAGAATCACCGTCCTTTTTGTCAAAAACATGAATGTCTAAAAGTGAAAATGAGGAAATGATGTTTTAAGGTTTATTATTTCCCCAAAAGTTACTTCATTGCTACTTTAGATCCCAAAACATTATGCCTTGAGATAACAAACTTAGTTCTGGAGCTCGTTACACGTTAAAACATTTTAGTTTATTTTTAAACCTAGCAAAGTTTACTGCTGTTTTAAACTTTTTTATGTTACCTTTTCAATTTCTAAGATGTCTTGGTTTCAATTTTAGTCCAGTCACGTGAAAAATATAGTTTTCGATGAAAAGTTTAAAATGAAAACCAAAAAATTTTACAGTGTTTTTAAACTTTTTTGGTTTATATTATAAACTGTGAGAAGGTAAACCTAATTTTCAATATATTTTTGTATAATTTTAGTCTAGAAGTTTGAAAAATGGAAATTTTTTGACTAAAATTTAAACCTAAATGTTTCAATTCAAGACCAGTCACATGAGCTCGTTTCGTTTTAAACTTTGCAAGGTTTATTTAAAACCAAAAACAGTTTGGTCATATATGTAGACCAGAAAGTTTAAGATTTAAACTAAAATTTTCAACCGTATATATATATATGGATGATGTTTAAAAAATAATTAATTGAACCAATTAGCTCAAAACTGGAGAGCTTACACATACGTGATTCTGGTAAGAGAGTGGCGATATGTATTTATGAATGTAAATAAGCAAGCCCGAACAAGTGGTAGTAGTTATGCTAATCGATTGTTAGTACATTTCTTTGTACACACCCGACTGAGTATTTACCCAGCGACCATTTTTGTTTGATATCCACATCTCTGCCAGTAATTTTCAGATAATTTTATTGTCTATCGAAAAGAAGAAAATGCAATCACTGCTTTTTAGGAATTTTAATGTCAATAGATTTCTGCGATTACAATTTACTTATTAACTAAATAAATACTCATTTAAAATTCACAACGAAAGATAAATGAAGGTCTTATGTTTGAAGGTTACTTGAAAAACCTTAAATTTCCCGAATAAAAATTCAATTTTCTCCGATTTTACTTTTACACTTTACTGCCCTTTTGCTATGGACGCCAGTATAATTACCTATAACATTTTGAATTTACCTTTATTTCAATAATTTTTCAGGAGCCTTATTATGTAACTCGATTTCTTACGGATTTGAGTATCTATTACGAAGAGATAAGCTGATCGGTCTCTTGCTTTGACGTCCTCTATTTCTTTTCTATTACTTCAGAGATGCTTTTAGTTATATCTCGGGTTGTTACTTTACAGGCAGATCTTCTGAAGGTGGTTGATGAAACTGAATTTTTGACTTTTACTTAGTCTTAGTCTTGCCACCATGACCGACCTTAGTTCCTCTGGAGTTAGTTTTAGGCATTCACCAGTCCATGGTTATAGAGATGTAGTTGAAAATATAACCCGCCCTTCTGTTGTATTACCCAGCCATAGCTAGCCATCCTATCGCTGGCTATTAGAGCAGAAAGACGGCCGCCGTGGTAGGATGGTAGCGTGCTCCGCCATCCTCTCCGAAGATCGTGGGTTTACAATTTGACAGCTTTCGAAAAGCTTTTGCCTTCGTATCGAGTTATAGAATAAGGCCCAGGACTCTCTACTCAATTAAATGTTTTCCATTTCTTGAAAACTTTAGTGTGGTGAATGATCCAAACAGCAAATATTAAAAAAACTGGGGAAACCCCAAAATGTGTATGTAATCTATATATTTATTTGCAAGAACATACTTTCGCACTCATATTTATGGGGCACGAACTCATTCGCATTTTTGGATTATTTGACTTTCAATACACTGAAAGAAATGGTGCTAGTAAAATCAACAAATCGGTTCTGTTGTTCTTGACTTAACGGAGATTCTGTGAAATTGATTGAATTATGGTTAATTCGACCGAGTTCTTTGCCAAGCGAACAAATTAGTTCAGTCATTTCAACAGAGGAGAAATTGTCACTCTTAAGTTAACAAAATTCTGCAAAATTGACAGATTCCTAATCAACCTAACTGATTTTTTTGTTAACACAACTGATCTCACTGGTCATTTCAACAGCGATCAACAGTCAATACATGAGCAAATTTCAAAGAAAATTTTACGCTCAATGCGCTCTCTACTTTGTACTTACATATGTATACTGTGTACTATATGTATGCACATATTTACGTATGTATATGGCTCCCGCGGTGGTGTGATGGTAGCATGCTCCGCCTACCACACCGAAGACCCTGGGTTCACACCCCGGGCAAAGCAACATAACAATTTTAGAAATAAGGTTTTTCAATTAGAAGAAAATTTTCCTAAGCGGGGTCGCCCCTCGGCACTGTTCGGCAAGCACTCCGAGTGTATTTCTGCCATGAAAAGATCTCAGTGAAAACTCATCTGCCTTGCAAATGCCCCAACATAGGTACTTTCGTACAAAGCTGTCGCAACAACTTTTTTTTGTTCATTTGACTACTAAAACGGTCAATTACGAATCAACGATTTGTGCACAGTTGATTCAACATCTTGTTGTGATGGATAAAAATTGACAGAAATTTCGGTTGAATTGACCCGTATTTCGGTTGATTTTACCTACCGGTAACATTTTGAAACTGGTTACTTTTTCGGTAGTGATGACCTTTTTGAAATTTTGTACTTTTTCGACGCCGGAATTATGTGTTTAATTCCAAACTTACGCCGAAATGACCCCGGCATAGTTGCGAAACGAATTCAAATCTGCTTAAGATTTAACGCCTTAAAAACTTTGAAAAATATTTTTTCTCGTACTTATTGGGTATGTACACGGATACCAGCATACATACGTAAGTTTCGGATGTGCGCCCACACTGATCGCGTTTTATCTTTAGCGGCTAATTTGTCTATCGACTCAGTCGGTTGCAATTCAATTGAACTCTAATTGAATTGATGATTGCAAAATTAAAAATGGAATGCGCTAATTGCAATTTGTTCATAAAACCGCTATGAGATGAGATGGAATTATTTACAAAGCGCAGTAAACAAATTTTACAAAAAGTGCATAACTGATTTGATAAAAATTTATTTGCTAAAAGTATGTATGTATAGTATGTACACATCGGCTCTGCTGGTCAATTACCTTCTTTTAATTCTGTCGGAGAGAGTTATTGGGGTGACAACAAATAACATGCCGAGTCAATAGCGGTTGCCCCAGAGTGATGCGCCTACTCACTTACTCTGATACTATATGATACATTTATATGCATCTGGTAGAGGCTATTGATATTGTAGTTGTTGTAGCAGTGCTTCGCCCCAACCATTAGGGACGACGGATCACAACAGGGGTGGACCATAATGAGAGCGGTGTTAGAGGCGTCGGTTCCACAATACAATTGAAGAGATGATTGGTGTCATGTGGGGACACATTGCAAGCAGGACATACATTTTGTATGTCGATGTTAATTCTGGATAGGTAAGAGTTTAACCTGTTACCGTACCCAGATCGGAGTTGAGCTAGAGTGACGCGCGTTTCCCTAGGGAGGGTGCGTTCCTCTTCTGCTAGTTCTGGCTATTTTTCTGTACTGGATTCACCACGCAATTACACTGAAAGAAAAAGACTGCTAAAATCAACCGAAATACTGGTCAATTCAACCGAAATTTCTGTTAACTTTATCCATCGCAACAGGATGTTGAATCAACTGCGCAAAAATCGTTGATTCGTAATTGACCGTTTTAGTAGTCAAATGAACAAAAAAAATTGTTGCGACAGCTTTGTACGAAAGTACCTATGTTGCCATATAAATAAATAAATGCAAGGCACGATAACCTCCGAAGAGATCTAAAGCCGAGCTTCTCTTCCAATTTGCGTCGTGCTCCCCTTGATTTTCCCTACAAATTGGCCGGACGGGACCTACATGTTTTATGCCGACTCCGAACGCCATCTGTGAAGCAGATGAGTTTTCACTGAGAGCTTTTCATGGCAGAAATGCACTCGGAGCGCTTGCCAAACACTGCCGAGGGGCGACCCCGCTTGCTAAGAAAAATGTTCTTCTAATTGAAGAACCTTATTTCTAAAATGTTGATGTTGCTTTGCCCGGGTTGCCAACCCAGGGCATACGGTGTGGCAGGCGGAGCATGCTACCATAACACCACGGTGGCACTTACTAACCGAACGGTAATTGGGCCTACATGAAATATGCTGGCACACATTAAACATTATACACTTTATTATTTTGTTTTATTAAACGCACTTTCGCCAAATTTTATATTTTGTAATTTATTATACTCAGTTGAGCAGAGCTCACAGAGTATATTAACTTTGATTGGATAACGGTTGGTTTTACAGGTATAAAGGAATCGAGATAGATATAGACTTCCATATATCAAAATCATCAGTATCGAAAAAAAATTTGATTGAGCCATGTCCGTCCGTCCGTCCGTCCGTCCGTCCCTCCATCCGTCCCTCCGTCCCTCTATCCGTCTGTCCGTTAACACGATAACTTGAGTAAATTTTGAGGTATCTTGATGAAATTTGGTATGTAGGTTCCTGGCCACCCATCTCAGATCGCTATTTAAAATGAACGATATCGGACTATAACCACGCCCACTTTTTCGATATCGAAAATTTCGAAAAACCGAAAAAAAGCGATAATTCATCGTCAAAGACGGATAAAGCGATGAAGCTTGGTAGGTGAGTTTGCCTTATGACACAGAATGGAAAAGTAGTAAGTTTTTGGACAATGGGCGTGGCACAGCCCACTTTTAAAAGAAGGTAATTTAAAAGTTTTGCAAGCTGTAATTTGGTTGTCGTTGAAGATATCATGATGAAATTTGGCAGGAACTTTACTCCTATTACTAAATATGTGCTAAATAAAAATGAGCAAAAACGGATGAAGAACACACCCACTTTTTAAAAAAAATTTCTTAAAAGTCAAATTTTAACAAAAAATTTAATATCTTTACTGTATATAAGTAATATATGTCAACATTCAACTCCAGTAATGATGTGGTGCAACAAAATACATAAATAAAAGCAAATTTCAAAATGGGCTCGGCTCCGCCCATTTTCATTTAGTTTGTCTAGAATACTTTTAATGCCATGTCGAACACACATTTACCAATCTTTCTGAAATTTGGTAGGGGCATAGATTTTATAACGGTAACTGTTTTCTGTGAAAATGGGCGAAATCGGTTCAAGCCACGCACAGTTTTTAAACACAGTCCACCGTCTGTCCTTCCGCTCGGCCGTTAACACAATAACTTGAGCAAAAACCGATATATCTTTATTAAACTTAGTCCACGTACTTACCTGAACTCACTTTATCTTGGTATAAAAAATGGCAGAAATCCGACTAAAACCACGCCCACTTTTTCGATATCGAAAATTACGAAAAATGAAAAAAATGCCATAATTCTATACCAAATACGAAAAAAGGGATGAAACATGGTAATGATTGTTTATTGACGCAAAATATAACTTTAGAAAACTTTGTAAAATGGGTGTGACACCTACCATATTAAGTAGAAGAAAATGAAAAAGTTCTGCTGGGCGAAATCAACATCCCTTGGAATCTTGGCAGGAATACTGTTCGTGGTATTGCATATATAAATAAATTAGCAGTACCCGACAGATGATTTTTTAGATCACCCTGGTCCACATTTACATCAAAGGGCCCATCGCTTTTAAAACCCTCATTAATACCTTTAATTTGATACTCATATCGTGCAAACACATTCTAGAGTCACCCCTGGCCCACCTTAATGGCGATATCTCGAAAAGGCGTCCACCTATAGACCTAAGGCTCACTCCCTCTTAAAATACTCATTAACACCTTTCATTTGATACCTATATCGCACAAACAAATTCTAGAGTCAGCCCTGGTCCACCTATATGGCGATATCCCTAAATGGCGTCCATCCATAGAACTATGGCCTACTTTCTCTTAAAATACTCTTTAATACCTTCCATTTGATACACATGTCATACAACCACATTCCAGGATACCCTAGGTGCATTTTCCTACATGGTGATTTTCCCTTATTTTGTCTCCATAGCTCTCAACTGAGTATGTAATGTTCGGTTACACCCGAACTTAGCCTTCCTTACTTGTTTAATTTATAGTTTTGAACTTCGCTTTGCATATAGAAATGAAAATAGTAGTCACAAAACGGATTCTCAATTCTTTCGGTTGCAGCTCAGCTAATTCCCAATTTCTTCTCTCGCATGTAGTTGCCACACTTGATTGTTTCGAACAAAACTTGTATGAATGTTTGACATAACATTTTAAATAGAGAACTTGTAAGTTATAGAAAAGTAAAGAATCAAATCGCTAGGAAGGTAATTCACCACTGGAGTAACTTTACATGTAATTCGGCAAGTTTAATTTTCGTAACACTTTAAGTTGAAACGATTCCAAAACAACTCAAAGTTTTATGTTGTCGGAAACATCAACATTAAAAAGGATGTGTTTTTATTATCTTATTAGATCCGTTCGCAGTAGTGAAAATTCATAAAAACTTGAACAAAATGTTACTAACTGTGGAAATATCCTGTTCATTCAAACAAAACTTTAGCAACAAGAGGGCGCAATTTTGCATTTAGCTTGGAGGAGAAGTTGCAAAATTGTACCCGATAAATAGGTTTCCCGGTATCTCATAATTTTTTGCACAGTAAATTCAAAACAGGGTTTTTCGTTTTGTATTGATAACTGAAAAACTAGTTTTTGTTGTTTTCCCATTTTGTGTATTTTTTCGATTTGTGGTTTTCTTATTTTGGTCTTTTTTTTTAACAAGTGGCACCGTCGTCATAAGTACAAAGTAGAGAGCGCAGTGAGCGTAAAATTGTCTTTGAAATTTGCTCATGTATTGACAGTTGATCGCCGTTGAAATGACCAGTGAGATCAGTTTGTGTTAACAGAAAAATCAGTTAGATTGACCAGGAATCTGTCAATTTACAGAATTTTGTTAACTTAAGAGCGACAATTTCTCTTCTGTTGAAATGACTAAACTAATTTGTTCGTTTGACTAAGAACTCGGTCGAATTAACCGTAATTTGATCAATTTCACCGAATCTCCGTTAAGTCAAGAACAACAGAACCGATTTTGTTGACTTTACTAGCACCATTTCTTTCAGTGCACTGGCATAGAGGCCAGACACCTGTTTGTGGTTATCACTGAGGATCTGCTTGTGTTTTTTTGCTTCATACGGTTGTGTTGTCAGGTGCCGTATTTCCTCGTTATGCTTACGGAGATGACCCCTTAAGCGCCTGGAATGTGTAGCCTCATCAATCAGGTGTCTATTGGTATACCCAGGTTTCTGGGTATTCAACAGAAACCGTTTGTTCAGCATTTCATTTCTCTCCCTAATGGGGGTACTCTCGCCTCATTGTGTAGGTGGTGTTCTGGGGGACATAAGAAGACAGCCCGTAGCGGTTGTGAGGGCAGTATTTTGGCAGGCCTGTATTCTCTTCCAGTGAGTAACCTTTAGGCTTGGCGACCATATCGGGGACGCGTAGCATGCAATCGACCGGCCAATTGTAAGTGGTAATGAGCGTTTCTTTATATTTTCCCCAAGTGCTGCCAGCAAGAGATTTGATGATTTTATTACGGCTCTGGATTTTAGGAACAATTGCGATTGGGTGCTCTCCAAAATGTACATCCTGATC
Organism: Eurosta solidaginis; assembly: GCA_029619165.1. Classification (NCBI taxonomy): domain Eukaryota; kingdom Metazoa; phylum Arthropoda; class Insecta; order Diptera; family Tephritidae; genus Eurosta; species Eurosta solidaginis. Next base: position 80,965 of record JARSSU010007291.1, on the reverse strand, counting down.
AAACGTCACATCCAAGATCTTTGGGCCTAAGGCAGTCGGTAGCGTAATGCCATCGACGTGAATGTTCAATATGGTCGACATTTGGCGCTTCCATGTTGTAAATAAGGTCGCCGTGATTTGTCACCACATGTCAGGTTTCGCGATGCGAAGAAATCAGGGAGAAAGCTATTAATTTTTTTTACATAATTCATCGGTGTGTGGCCTGGGCTTGTAGCCATATGGCAGCATGTCAGTAGAAAGTAGTGATCCTTTGATGAAGGTAGCTTCGATATGTAGAAGCTAAACAGAAGTGGGGATAGGACACCACACTGTGGTGCCCCTTGTTTAATTCTGCTTGGTTTGCTGTTATGTTCCTTAATTGCACCGATGCTTGCCAACCAGACAGATAATTTGCGGTCCACCTTTTGAGACTTGAGGGAAGGAAGGACCCTTCTAGGTCTTGCAATCCATAAGAATCCTTTTTGCGATGATTGAAAAGGAATTTGTTTAGATCTCAAACACTTTCGTTAGTTATTGCGGTACAAACATATGCGTGCTTCCCAGCTTCTTTACCACAAACCTAACGTTCTTGTTCATAATCGTAGTACATCCTTGCCGTTAGGAAGGGGTTGCCCTAAAGCGACGTAAATATGTCACATGCAAGTCATTAATTTTTAAATTTGTCAATCATTAAATGCAAACAAACACAGCTGGTGATCATCATATATGGATTAAGTACTCAAAGCAACAAGTTCATTATACTACCCCTCGTCTTGACAATACCACAAGCTCGTCGTTGAACTCTTAAAAAAGTTCTTTATCCTTTTGTGCGTTGAGGGTGTTGTTGTTGCTTCTTTGTACTTGTGTAATTAAAGAGAAAATTGTGAAATGAAGTTGACAATAGAATTAACCCTCGCGAGAGATGGCAAGAAAACCAAACCACCAACAACAACAACATAAATAGATAATTCATTGCAGTAAATGTGGACACAACAATGCGCGAGTGACAAATTCAAATGTCTTCTATAAGTGAAAGGGTTGACTTTTGTTATTAACGGCTAAGCTTCACTTTCTGGCTGATTGGTTTGTTGGTGCGTTGCATGACAAGTGAGTTGGTTAACTGTAAGGGTTGTTGACATATGCCATTGTTGTTGCAATAAATATGACAATAAAAATAAAACATAAATATTATGTTTGTGAAGAAATTTTGTCAGACAATGTTTGCTATAATGGCTGGCTGCAATTTTCTAGCGGCGGGTACAAGCGGCTGCAAGTGTCGGCGGGTGGGTGGTTGCAATTGTGCAAATTGTGTAAGTGCTGTCTGTCATTGCTAACTCTGCGGTTAGTGTGGCGCACGATTACCGGTAATTTAATTTAGCTACTAAAAATATTTTTTGCAATACAAATACATATATACACATATACAATGCAACATATGTAAATATTAGGGCGGGTCGATTTAAAAATCAAAGCTCATTGCTCTGTGAAAATCGTATTCTAGGGATCGAAATAAGAAACTTTGCCGAAGTAACCATACCTCTAAAACGAATTCTGATGTCCCCCCCTTTGGGTCGAACTTTTGGGTAGGGGCAATTTCAATTCTACCTGCTGTGTCTTGTGGTGGCTTAAAAAAACAACACTAGCAATTTTACGATCTGCAATTGTGTCACAGTCATACCTACATTTTTAAAACGGTTGAATAAAAAACCCACACAACTATGTTTACGACATGCAAATGCATCACAGTGATGCCTTGGTTTTAAAAGGCGGTTGTAAAAACGCTAATTTCTAATAATTTTTTTAAATTTCTTTTCTATTACTAAGTTAAATTCATTTTTTCATTTACATATGTTCTGACTAAATAAATTTCTAAAGAGAAAAATAAACTCCAAAAAGAAAAAACATAGGCATTTCAAAGTGGGATTTTTCAAAATTTGCCCCTAGGACCCAAAGGGGGGGACACCAGAATTCGTTTTAGAGGTATGGTTCCTTCGGCAAAGTTTCTTATTTTGATCCCTAGAATAAGATTTTCACAGAGCAATGGGCGATTTTTTTGCCTCCCCACAAATCGACCCGGCCTAGTAAATATGTATGTATGTACGTATGTGCCTAATAAATCCCGCTGAGTTGCAAATTGTGATATAATTTTTATTTTAGCACAATTTACGAGTAAATCAGCAAATTGTTGTGCAAAAATATTATAACGCGCGAGCAATTGTCTGAAACAAAATCAAATCAAGCCCTATGCGAACAGTAGGGTAGGTCAATTATATCAAAATTAATTTTTTTCTTGAAAGTACCAGAAAAGAATTTGGCGCTAGGCACCTTCAAAATATATCAAGTATGGAATTATCATATTAATGAGGTGAATATTCCATTTTCACTCAAGTTGCGCATGCATTTTGTATAAATTTTTTGTAAAAAACGTAATATTTTTCGGGTCTGCTACGGGAAGTTCATTAATTAAGCAAGTGGCGCTATATGACAAGGAAAAATTAATTATTTATTTAAACAAAATTGTGACTCCATTAAGTTTCTGTGTGAAAGCTTAACGCATTTTCAATGTAAACACTTAAGCAGTTCCCGAAAGGGATCTATACAACGAACTTTAGCAGTTGTCTAGATTTTTTCTTTCTTCTATTGTAATTTAATCAATTTTTCCATTTAGGAAAAAATTTATCATAACAATAATCTATAATATAAAAATAAGTCGGGTTTTCCTTATTGACGCTATAACTCCAGAACGCACGAACCGATTTCAGCGGTTTTGCATTCGTTGGAAAGGTCTCGGGCTCCGTGAGGTTTATAGCAAAAATTCAGGATCGACTACCAGGGTCTCGAGATATAAGCCAAAACGTGGACCCGGGTACCCTTGGAAGGTGTGTATAGAATATGGATAACAAATGAAATCTGTTGATGAGTGCTTTAGTAGAGGGTAATTTTCATACCCATGGGTGACTAGGGTCTCAAGATAGATATAGGCCAAAACGTGGGCCCGTGAACGCCTAGATAGTGTTTTTACATTATGTGTATCAAATTGAAGCTGTTGATGAGTGCTTTTGTACAGGGTAGTTTTCATACCTATTGTGTCTAGGGTCTCGAGATATAGGCCAAAACGTGGACCCGGATACACCTAGAATGTGTTTTTACATTATGGGTTTCAAATTGAAGCTGTTGATGTGTGCTTTTGTACACTTTTACGCCTCTGGGTGACTGGGGTCTCGAGATATAGGCCAAAACATGAACCCGGATACCCCTAGAATGTGTGTGTATTATGGATATCAAATGAAAGCTGTTGCTGAGAGCTTTAAAGTAATGTTCATTGTGATATTCGATTTAGTCGCATCAACCTGACAGAACTGATAAATATACATGCGAAGCCGAAATAAAGACATGAATTAATAATACTCGCATACCTACTTACATTCGTCCTATTCGATTTGTCTGAAATTTGGTATATAAATTTGCCTATATTAGAATTTACGATGTTTTTTCCGGGAAGTAGACCAGAGACCGACTGGGACTGGTATTAGGACTGAGACACTGGAACAAAATACATACCACCCTCTGGGACTGGTAATAAGGGATGAAGAAGAATGAGAAAAAATTGAGAGAAGATAAAAGAGAGAAGGAGACTGAGAAAGAGATAGAATGAGACGAAGATGGAGATAGGTGAAGCGAAATATACGGAGGAAGGAGTGAATACAAAGATTAGGAAAAAGTGTAGAGGGGCGAGGACAGAGTTAGACGAAAAAACCTTATTAAAATATATGCAGATAGACCAAATTTAGGGCAGAACAACGTCTGCCGGGTCTGCTAGTATAAACTAATTATTATCAGGCCATGAGCTCCATTCGAACCCGCTATCTTGCACACACTTTAGGTTAGGTTGAAGTGGCCGGTCAATAAAGACCTCACATAGACTGAATGTATCCATAGTGCTACCTGAATTTCTTTAACGACCAAACAGAAAAAGCACTATTGGATACCTGCCAATCCTCGCAAGCGTAGGCTACGAATGCAGAACGTGTTGTATTAGTTCTTCCTGCAGCCCGCACTCCCTGCCGTTCCCAGCGAGGCGAAATTTATTAAGACATTGCATAAATAAGTCATTGCTTGAGTCACACTTTAAGTCACAGCTTTTATGAGAATCTATGCTAATCACAGGTGAATCCATACAACCGATTGGCGTTTTTATGCAAATATCACTTGCGAGATATGGGGCAGGGCAAAACGAGCTTTAGTGAACCACCAAACAACTAGTAAACAAAAATTGCACTTTTCAAACAATCAGAAAATGGTAATCTGTTCAACAGGAAAAGATAAGGTGATATGACAAAGATTGTCCCTTTCCGTGCCAAAACTAGCTTAAGTTTCGGATGTACAGATTACTTCAATTGTTGAGTTCCAGATACAGAAATAGGTGCATTACTGCTGAAAAATGCACAAAAGAACTGAGGCAGCCTACACCAAAGCAGCTGCAGTTTTATCGATAGCCAGTTTCACCGACATGCTAACTCTTGCTTTTTTTCCCAGGCAGACGTCGATGAAGATACTGTAACGAAGTTAGAGATATTCCGCTTATTTGCAACCTTCTGCTTACGTTCGTATCGCTAAACTGTTGAATAAAACACTCCAATATTCTGTATTACAAAATGGTCTTTATTAGACTACTTTGAAAGCACTTCGCAATTAAACTTCACTTCGCAACTGATAGCGTGTTTAAATCAAACTGATTATGGACTACGCAGCTTCTGCTGCTTTTATACTCTCTGGCCAAATGTCTAGACGTTTCTTCTTCTAGAATTCTCTACCTATTCACCAGCCATACGGGCGTGAATTTTAGTGTGTAACCATATGCGTGTGTATATGTGAGCGAAGTAGGAGCTGATGATGACATGAGTTTATGAGTATCTCTCTGCTGCTTGTATGTATGTGTGTACATGATGATTATTGTGTTTATGTAGCTTGCTTAAATGTTGTTGTGCCTTTATTTAATAACCTTAGAGATGGTAATATTCGTGACAATACTTGGTGTAGACAGGAATATAATAGAACTATTGCAGCAGACATCAAAGCATTCTTTTTCTTCTTGTAGCGATAAAGATACTTCCATTGATTTTGGGGAGTGTAATCGATATGGACGATTCTCTTTCTTAGCGCCATTTAAGTACTAGCCGACTATCTTGGTTACCTATTCACCAGCCATACGGGCGTGAATTTTAGTGTGTAACCATAAGCGTGTGTATATGTGAGCGAAGTAGGAGCTGATGATGACATGAGTTTATGAGTATCTCTCTGCTGCTTGTATGTATGTGTGTACATGATGATTATTGTGTTTATGTAGCTTGCTTAAATGTTGTTGTGCCTTTATTTATAACCTTAGAGATGGTAATATCGTGACAATACTTTGGTGTAGACAGGAATATAATAGAACTATTGCAGCAGACATCAAAGCAATTCTTTTTCTTCTTGTAGCGATAAAGATACTTTCCATTGATTTTGGGGAGTGTAATCGATATGGACGATTCTCTTTCTTAGCGCCATTTAAGTACTAGCCGACTATCTTGGTTACCTATTCACCAGCCATACGGGCGTGAATTTTAGTGTGTAACCATAAGCGTGTGTATATGTGAGCGAAGTAGGAGCTGATGATGACATGCGTTTGTGAGTATCTCTCTGCTGCTTGTATGTATGTGTGTACATGATGATTATTGTGTTTATGTAGCTTGCTTAAATGTTGTTGTGCCTTTATTTAATAACCTTAGAGATGGTAATATTCGTGACAATACTTTGGTGTAGACAGGAATATAATAGAACTATTGCAGCAGACATCAAAGCAATTCTTTTTCTTCTTGTAGCGATAAAGATACTTTCCATTGATTTTGGGGAGTGTAATCGATATGGACGATTCTCTTTCTTAGCGCCATTTAAGTACTAGCCGACTATCTTGGTACGCACGTGTTTAGATAAAAACGAAATTATTATCAAATCCAACAAATCTGTAGTAATAGCGTAAAGATTGAATTACTGTCTATCATAGATGCTACGGCGATGGCGTGTCCTTAACTCGACAATAGAAGCTTTTAGAATTAGGAATACGAGGAACGGATTCACGACTGCACTTACCGTTATTTCGAGCTGCAAATAAAGCAACTCAGATTCGTGGGAGTACGTTCTCTCCATAGTCTGGAAGAGAAATGGAAGCAGGTATTACAACATACTTAAAATGTTTCCGAGCTTTTAAAGCTTTAAGAGTCCACTGGTGTCATCGATGGCAGATTTTGGTTGCTCTTCCCAGTTCCCGTCTTGTACAGAAAAATTGCCCACTCCCTGGAAAATTTGGAGGCACTTCTCTCACTTAAAACCGATCTCTTTTGGATTTAAAAATTACATCAAAGCGTATCTCTTGCTGGTGTCCTCGTATGTATCCAGAAACTCTCTAGCAGTGCCCACACAGCAACTGATTTTATGATATATGCTCATTACCACAATCAGAAAATGAAAAAGCAACTTTGGCAAGTTCATGAATGAGAGGTGAGTGGCAGTTAAACAATTGTGGGGTTTATGTGGGGACACTAGATACAGTTTGCGGTAAGTGCGTTTGAGTGACCACTCGGGCTTATCCACCCACTGCCATAAAGCAGTATATTGGATGCAACGCCTGAAAACCGCTATCTAAGTGAGCGTTTTGTGACCTCTCAAAACACCCACCACAAAATGGAAGCATTGGAAAATATATTGCATGCGTTGAGGGGAGTTCCACAACTAACTTGTATTTCTGCCATGCACGTACCAGTCAGCAAGTATGTTAAGGTAAAAATGATGATAAGGAAATGCCACTATATGCAGAAATAGCCTGTTGAGCTAGCGATAGAAGCAATGGGTTGTTGTTGTTGTTGTTGTAGCAGTGCTTCGCCCCACCTAATAGGTGCGACCGATCACAAATTGTCAACAATATCCTCTAACGGGAGCCCAAGGAAACTTGCTGTTTCAACAGGGGTGGACCATAATGAAAGGGGTGTTAGAGACGTTGGTTCCACATTACAATTAAAGAGATGGTCGGTGTCATGTGGGGACAAGTTTCAAGCGGGGCATACAGTTTGTATATCGGGGTTGATTCTGGAGAGATAAGAGTTTAACCTGTTACAGTACCCAGATCGAAGTTGAGCTAGAGTGCTCGCGTTTCCCTGGAGAGTATGCGTTCCTCTTCGCAAGTTTTGGGCAATGTTCTTTGAGTACTAGATTCAGCGGGCAATTCCTGGCATAAAGGTCCGACGCCTGTTTGTGGAGTTCACTGAGGACCTGCTTGTGTTTTTTTGCTTCATACGGCTGAGTTCTCAGGTGCCGTATTTCCTCATAATGCTTACGGAGATGACTCCTTAAGCCCCTAGGCGGTGTTGTCATCAATCAGACGTCTGTTGGGATGCCCAAGTTTCTGGGTATTCAACAGGAACTGTTTGGTTACCATCTCATTTCTCTCCCTGATGGGGAGTATTCTCACCTCATTATGTAGATGGTGTTCTGAGGGACATAAGAAGACAGCCCGTGGCGGTTCTGAGAGCAGTATTTTGGGCAGGCCTGTAGCTTCTTCCAGAGAGTAGTTTATAGGCTTGGCGACCATATAGGGGACGCGTAGCATGCAATCGGCTGGCGAATTGCTTTGTATGTGATAATGAGCGTTTCTTTGTCTTTTCCCCTAGTACTGCCAGCAACGGGATTTGAGGATTTTATTACGACTCTGGATTTTAGGTACAATTGCGGCTGCATGCTCACCAAAAAGTAGATCCCTGATCAATCGTCACACCCAAGATTTTGCGGTGTAGGACAGTCGGTAGCGTAGTGTCATCTACGTGGATGTTCAAAATGGTCGACATTTGGGATGTCCATGTTGTAAATAAGGTCGCGGAGGATTTAGTCGGTGATAATGCCAGGTTTCGCGAGGCAAAAAAACTGGAGAGATCAGGAAGGTAGCCGTTTATTCTGTGGCAAAGCTCATCGATCTGTGGGCCTGGGCCTGTGGCCATTATTGTGCAGTCATCGGCGTAGGAAACGATTGTGACTCCTTCCGGTGGCGAAGGTAGCTTAGATATGTAGAAATTAAACAAAAGTAGGGATGGGACACCACCCTGTGGTACCCCTTGTTTAATTCTTCTTGGTTTTGATGTTTCGTTTCTAAATTGCACCGATGCCTGCCGACCACCCAGATAATTTGCGGTCCACCTTTTAAGACATGGGGAAGGGTAGACCCTTCCAGGTCTTGCAGTAACGTGCCATGGTTGACCGTATCAAAAGCTTTTGATAGATCTAGCGCAACGAGTACTGTTCTATGGTGGGGGTTTTGATTTAAACCGCAATTTATCTGGGTGCTAATGGCATTTAGCGCGGTGGTGGTGCTATGGAGTTTTCTGAAGCCATGCTGATGACAGGCTAGCTGCAAATTTGCTGTTGAAGTATGGGGAGCAAAATGGCTTCAAGCGTCTTGGCTACTGGCGATAGGGGAGATATCGGGCGATGTGACTCTCCTATGTTCGCTGGTTTCCCAGGCTTTAGTAGCGGGACCACCTTGGCCATTTTCAATTTTTTGGGAATGACAAAGGTGGAAACAGACAGGTTAAAGACATGTGCTAAATATTTGAAACCCTCTTTCCCTAGGCTTTTAAGCATCGGCATGGCTATGCCGTCTGGGCCCACTGCTTTGGATGGTTTAGCACGACCGATGGCAATGGGTTAATCAATCTTATGATAAAATTTTCAAAACGTCTTTCGGAAGAGTGAAACACTCTCCACGCCTTTGCTATTAAATATACCTTATCCTATCACTACTTACCTATAATATCGGGACGTATTTGATCGACGAAAGTAAGAGAATTTGCATGGAATGCCCAAAGCTCACTAACGAATCTCTATACATACTGAGTGGTGCATTTTAAATTTTGCGATGATAACATCGAAACTAACACATGAACGCCACCTCTACACCGAATGCCTCTTGTGGCAGCTTATGCCGGTGCGATTACAAGTTTCTGTTTGCCTAATTTGAGTTGGAAGTGGTAAATTAAGCGTGGACTTAGCGACGGTAGTGCATACGCAACGCCAACGCCAATGACGGCGACACCTTCACCCCTAACACTAATATTGCACGTTGATACTCATCTTCAAATCACTCTTTAAGAGGGGGCAAGAGGCACGTCTAACTTGCTTAGCAACTGGTGGGCAGCAAACGCCAACACTTCTAATTTGTTATCAACAACACACCGGTGTCCGGTGTCGCAAACAATTGCAACGTTGCAACTGATGACATTAGCTCATCATCAAATCAGCTGTTGCACATCCGCATTGTCTACTGTATGTAGTTAAATTTTGAATGGCGAACTGGCTGGTGGCTCGTCTAGGCAAACATTAATTGGGTTAAATGTGACAAGTTGAGTGGGTGTGTATGCCTGTATGCGTGTATGTGTTTCAAGTGCATATGAACGTACTCGAATGACTGAGTGACTGTGAACTATTTTAGTTGAAATTCAGAGGAATCACTTTATATGTACCACATATATACAATCAGTGGATTTGGGATACGTGTCTAATCCCAAGATCTATATGCAAAGGGGATTCGGCAATCCGTTGGCCTTCTTTGGTTTCGTTGGTTGTCAACTGAAGAAAAGAAAAGATGTGTAGATATTGTAGCGAGGTCTTCATTATATTAAGTCTACAAAAATCATAATCTACGGTCTTAAATTAAGGTTGCCAACTACCTACACTATTTTAATAAATTTGCAAACTGTTGATAGTGAGAGACTTCTTGGCACCCTGTGCGATCTCTAGTAAAGTTCCTTAAACCAGCCGAATAGGTTATACAAATCCTACATTTTGATGGGGCTGGTTTAAACTCCTGGGAAAAGTATTGGGAGGAAATTGAGGCTAAAATAAAAGGTTTATTTTATGGAGTTCAACAAAGCCCGTCAGACGTCCTTGTTTAGTGCTAACTCAGTAGCTGGGGCCGCCAGCAGAGGGCAAACAGTTCTTTTCCTATTACCATGAGTGAAGTTAGATAACAGTATTGACTAGGTCGCAGCATCACAATGAGAATTTTCTTCATAAGTATGTATATGTCTCGTAAAGCTCGTTCAATTCACTTAATTAAAATTTTTTTTAGCAAATGGGGGACGAGATAATATAGCATTTCTAACAGCTCAACTTAGTTTGATTTTTATTTTAATCTTTATATATAAAATCACGTGTCACAATGTTTGTCCGCGATGGACTCCTAAATTACTTAATCGATTTTGAATTTGTTTTGCACCCCGTGTGTAGTTTGATCCAACTTGAAATATAGGATAGTTTATATCTCAGTCTATATTCGCAATATTATTTTATTGCTATTTTTTTTTAAATGTTTTTATGTAATAATAAAATGTTACGCATACGCAGCGGCACTCATATTTTCAGGTGGTGCGGATATACTTCCGTGTAATTGCTTGGTGTTTAATTAAACAACCTGCTTATCAATAAAAAACTATTATAGCGAATGATATCAAGATAGCACATCACCAGGCCCGTCGAGAGAGAGGGGGGGGGGATTACCCCCGGACCCAGGGTTTCTGAGGGGGCTCGCGATTTAGAAGTACTAATACATTTTTTTTTAATTCAGGAGAGTCTTTAGTTGTTCCATGTGCAATTTTTAAGCCGAATTTCAAAAGCTATGAATATCTGCATTTCGTTTTAATATTATAGTGAAGTATGAAAAATAAAAATCAATATATATAAAAGGAAAGGCTAAAATGTGTGTTAGTTGGTCGCCGGTGTTTGAAGAGATGCGTCAGTCGATTTTGTTCAAACGTGGACCCGGGTACCCCTAGAATGTGTGGGTAATATGGATATCAAATGAAAGCCGTTGCTGAGAGCTCTAAAGTAATTTTCATTGTGATATTCGATTTAGTCGCATCAACCTGGCAAAACTGATAAATATGTATGCGAAGCCGAAATAGAGACATGAATTAATAATACCCACATACCTATTTACATACGTCCTATTCGATTTGCCTGAAATTTTGGTATATAAATTTGCCTATATTAGTGTTTACGATCCTTTTTTCCGGGAGGTAGACCAGAGACGGACTGGGATTGGGATTAGGACTAGGACCGGGCCCGATACTCGGATTGGGACTGGGACTGGGACTGGAACAAAATATATACCACTCTCTTGGACAGGCAATAAGGGATGAAGAAGAATGAGAAGAACTTGAGAGAAGAGAAAAGAGAGAAGGAGACTAAGAAAGAGATAGAATGAGACGAAGATGGAGATATATGAAGCGAAAAAGACGGAGGGAGGGGTGAATAAAAGGATTAGGAAAAAGTTAGGAGGGGGGGAGGGGAGGGCAGAGTTAGACGGAAAAAGCTTATTAATATGTGTGGAGATAGGCCAAATTTAGGGCAGAACAACGTCTGCCGGGTCTGCTAGTTATATATAAAAATAACGAGGGAGCAGATGGGACACGAATGGGTTTCAGCAATGGTATTCTGGTAAGAGCTATAATGCTATCTGATCATTGCTGCGTTTCAAAGCGAAAGGGTAATGTTGTACGATTCCTTCGGTATCATAGAACTTCATATTTATTCTAATACCGAATTGGAAATAATGTCCCTGCACCCACTGGCGTTTTTATCAAACTACTCATATACTATCTTTGAGTTCGTTTGAGTTTGCCTTGTACAATTCTAAAATAAAAATCATGTGAATATTGAATCCCAGGCTGGTTCGAAATGCAGTGAGTTCGGTAATTGGCTAGCTATATCATATTTCCTCATAGGCGACTCGTCAAAAACTGGACTGAAACAGATTTTTCTCAAAGGGTTATATTTGTTGTTGTTTTTGTAACCGAACACCCCCTCAAAGGTTTAGGCCATGCACAATACGAGCAGTGCTCTCGCTGTGGGATTTAGTCCCCTCTTATGACATGCATGCCTTGAACTGGGATTAAAATCTAGTCGAGTCGTGAGCAGGGCATTATGGATTTCAAAAATTCCTATATGTTTGCTAATGACAACCTCCGCATGGATTTGGATAGTCTTAGGAATTGAAACTTTATCATAATAAGGAATTCGCATACCCGCAAACCTGCAAACGTTGCTTTGTCCAACTTTTGTTTTCTGAACTAATTAAAAGAATTTTCGAAATTTCTTAAATCCCCCATTCCACCTCGCTCTCCCTCGCCCTTCTTCTTCTTCATCTCCCCCTCTTCCTCTCCCAATCCCTCTTCGTCTGCATCCTTTTCATCCTCCTTTCTTTTCCTCTCTCTTCGACTTCCATCTTCTTCTTCCATTCCTGTTCCTCTTCCACTATATTCTTCCTGTCTGTCGCCCACTCCCGCCACTTACTACCGTCACTCTCCTTCTACCTCTCCCTCGCCCTCTCCTCTTCTGTTCGTCATCTTTTTCTCTTTCTTCCTCATACTCGCCTTACAAAACCTTTTTCTACAGCCCAATTGCCTTTCTCCATTTCTAATTCACTTATGTTATACTCTTATGAAAGCAAACAAATTCATAACTTAATTTGTTAATAAATAGCCTACTTTGTGGCGCATGCGCACGCAATTTGTTTGTTATTACAATAAGCATCACCACACATACATATATACGCTCTATTCAAAAATGAGTTCATCAGCTGAATTACTTAATTCAATTTATAAACTCGAAAGTATGCGTAGCAATTTGATTAGTCGAAGAAGGGCCGTTTATAAGGCGGTTTGTAGCTCGCATATTTTGTCTCAAGGCAATTGCGGCTCGGGTATATAGTGCTCTAGTAGCAAACATAATTTGCCTTAAGTGTCGGATAAGCACTAACTCGCCAACTTATGATATATATTATATATGAATGCCATACATAGCTATATAGTGCACATTAGTACATAGCTCTATACATATGTATGTGTATAAGTACACATTTGCGCCACTTTGTTCTCATTTAACTAAAGTTGACCGCCAGGCATTTCACGAGTGCAAGTTTTATCAAATAAACTTTATTCTTTTTCTGCGACTCCAAGTTCTTTTTCTATGAGTAGGTATGTCAATGTGTGTTTATGCATACATTTTTATATATTTAGCAGAATTTGTGCAAATTTACGCAATTCCCATATGCAATTTGTGTAATTTAACTTAATGAAATTAAGCTCAGTCACTTTGGTCTATTGCGGACGTAAATTGAATTTGGATGCATGCTGAAAGTGTTTTGGGTGTTGTCGTCTAATTTACGTATACATATACATATGTACGTATAGAAGAGTAAATATTTGAATATTAGCATACCCAACATACTTTGTTTGGCCCCAACATTAGTTTGCCTACATTTAAAAAGCGAAAGTGTCTTCTCCTCTTCACTTATTCTCTTTTTTTATGCTTTTTATTCCTTATTCCATTAATCTCCCCCACTCTCCATTTCCACTATACCTACCAATGCCACTACCACCATCACTAACACTATGACTGTGCCTATCACTATCACCACCACTATCACTGTCACTACCACTGTCAATACCACTACCGCCACAACTACCACTAACACTACCAATACCACTACCACTAGCACTACCGCTACCACTCTCACTACCACTACCAATACTTTTACCTCACCGCTACCAATACCACTACCACTAAAACAGAGTCGGCCACACAAATCCTAAAACAATTGCATAAGTGTGTGTAAAAATTGAGTGACAACTCCCCACAGTGTGCTAAAAGAAAATGTGGACTGTGAAGTTTGAAATTAAAAAGGACTTTGGTTATTTGATTTCAAGCTAATCCTGACTATATTTACTTATATTCGTATAACTAAGAACGCGGAGGTGGTGCTAGTCAGATACAACTTTTTTATAAAAGAAGGTATGGTGTTTCTTCACTACAAAATTTACTTTAAAAAATTCACTTTTTCATTAAGAAAAAATTATAAAACAAACTAAATGTAAAGATAGTAATATATATTTTCAAAACATTAATTTATTCAATAAAAAAAATTTATGAAAATTAATAAAACAAAGTAGAACGTATAAAAAGATACTTATATTAAATTGTCAATATTTATTAATAAATAATTAATTATTTAATTATTAATTAATTATTACTAATTATTAATATTTATTATTTATTATTAATTATTAATAATTATTATTAATTATTAATATTTAAATTGTCAATATTAATATGTATGTTCAAAGGAACTTAATAATACTAACTAAAACATATTAAAAGTCACTTTAACATTGCAGCATATTGTTTTTATTATGTTCCCAAAAAGTATCATGGACTTTTCCTTTTGCATTCACTGTTGATTATAGTGAGTGACAAGCGAAATCAAACGATCGTGATCACACATCGTTATTGTCGGTGTGAAAATATGAACTCAAATTGCACAATGTTCAACTTTTGGCCGGCTTTGTACTAAAACCATCACTACTACTACAGCTACCACTACCACTATCACTACCAATACCACTAGCACTACCACTACCAATACCACTACCTCACAACTACAACTACCACTACCACTCCCAATCCTACTAACACTCCCGTTCCCGTTTGCCCTTCCACTTCCGCTCCCTCCGAATCTTTCACCACAATTTCTTCATATATAGAATATCTTTCCCAAATATTGAATACCTGCCTCACCTGACCGACCGATTTCAATATTATTGTTTTTATAAACTACTACGATACTATATGAAACTGAATCAGGGACAATTTTCCAAATTGCATTCATTTTTACATATATCAATGACATTAATTTCAAATCCAAAAGAGAATTAACGTCAGAATTATGCTGGAGTCAACGTCATTAGTTCCCCTTTCAAAAGCGAAATAATGTCGGATGAACTGTTTCTTTTGTTTCTTTTTGAGAAAGCGAATTAATGTCAAAACTTCTTGTGGACACCATCACCGATTTTTAGAATAAAAGTCGCACAAATTTTTGTTGTGTATTACGATAAGATTTGAAATTTTCTTTAACATTAATTATGAAAATAAAAAAAGCGTCGCAGGGAAAAATTTCAAAAATTGCTGTGCCGAAGACTTCATACCTTTCATGAATGGGGCTGAACAATAATCTTATCCCGTTCGTAATCTCCAAATAATCGGATGTATAAGATAAGAAATATATAGTGAACAGACGTACATACCTAAACGATTTTTAAGATAAATATAAAATAAAAATGGCAAAAAACCCCCTTATCTGAACGATCGGTTATTTGGGATATATATTATATATAGCTCCGATCAAAGTGATTTTTTCAGAAAATCTTCTATGATATATTAAAATATATATCGCCGAGTTTCACGTTTTATACTTTCTAAATTAAGGGAGAAATGGTCAAAAATCTTTCTAACTGAACGATCGGTTGTGTGGGATATAACTATATATAGCCCCGATCAAAGTGATTTTTTCAGGATATCTTCTATGATATATTAGAATATATATCATAGAGTTTCATGTTTTTACTTTCTAATTGCGGCAGGAATGATCAAAATCGTCTTATCTGAACGATCGGCTGTATGGGAGACATATGTTATAGTGGTGCGATCCTACCAGATCCGACAAATGTCTAATATAATACAAAAATACATCCTTGTGTAAAATTTCATTGAGATATCTCAAAATTTGAGGGACTAGTTTGCGTTCAAACAGACAGACGGACGGACAGACGGACTTAGCTATATCAACTCAGTTCGTCGCCCTGATCAATACGGTATACTTAATAGTGAGTCTATCTTTTATATTTCTCAACGTTACAAACATCGGACCAAAGTTAATATACCATTTCATGTTCATGAAAGGTATAAAAATTTAAAATTTGGCCAGCTCAACGCCAGATTTGGACTAACAACCGCAACGCAAGTCATTGCCATAAAATAGTTCCAAAGCGTACTTAAGTCAATTGATGTTAGTTCTCTTTCGGATTTGGAATTAGTGTCATTGACATTACTTCTCTTTCAAAAGCGCATTAATGTCAATTGGCGTTAGTTCAATTGACCCTATTGCACGTCACCCAAGAGAAATATTCATTTCTTGGGTACAATGACACGCTTTTTTGGAGTTTTACCACGTAATTTTTTTAACTCTACTACAAAACTGGTTTTGAAAGTGGCAGCACTCTAGTGGTTTCGTTTTTGAATGGTTCCTTGACATTATTTTTAAACTTTCTCATAATGTTTTCGCCCTAATTCTACAGTGGAGATGCAAAGCTTATAATATCGTTACATCGTATTCGATGGTCCATAGAGTTTAGGACTTAGACAAAACGTACAAATTTTCAAACTTTTCATATTTTCAGTACATGTATGTCGGTGACCATAGGGGTTTTCTTCTTTCACACTCTCTCCCTATCCCTTTCTTTCTCTCTCTCTGTCACTCAAATGCTGCATTCAACATCCAGTCGCCAATGTGCCCAGCGTTAATGGAATTTAAATATATGAAATTATAATTTTTTATATATTCAGCATTTTTTGCTTTCATTATTCAGTGATGCACACCATATGTGATCGATGTGATGCACCAAAAAAAAACAGCAAACACAGTTGTGACATCACCATAAAAACCCATACAAACTCATTGTCATCATAAACAACTTTGACATGAATTTGCATTATGTATGTGTCAGCATTATTTTTACTTATCTGGTCCTTTAAACACACATACATACATACATATTTACATATTTTTGAACTCTTTTTATCTTCAATGAAATATTTTTTATTGATATTTTTCGCTGTTGCTGCTTCTATTTCATTTGATGGACTTGTATTTCGCTTTTAATTCGGTTAATTCAAATTAATCAAGCGAAATTGCATTTCGTTTGAATGCAGTCTCGCGCTTTCAATTAATGCAAATGATGCATAACAAAAAAAAAGAACACAAAAGCTAAAAACCGAGACGCAAGTAATGTGTTATGATGTGAAATGGATATTAGAGCGTATCATACACTTTTTGAGAATGTTCATGCCCGATTTGAATACTAAACTTGAGAGGATTTAAACACTCTTTAGCGTGGTATGGCAAGGAGCTGAGTCTTCCTAGGACATAGGGTAAAGTAAACCGGAGTTATTTCATAATATAGGTCCTGCTTTTTGATAGCAGTATAAAGTTTGGTCGTTGAGCAAACTTCTTACAGCACTATGTACTTATTCAGTCTGTGTCATTTTATCACGTTTTCATTAACTCAAAAATTGTAAGGCGCAATAACCTCCGAATTAAGGTCGAACTTCTCCGAATTTAGGCTGAACTTCTCTTCAAACTTGCGTCGTGTTTTTTAATTATTCCTACAAATTGGCGGGACGGGATCTACTTCTTTTATGCAGACTCGCTGAGAGCTTTTCATGGCAGAAATATAGTCAGAGTACTTGCCAAACACTGCCGCGGGGCGAACCTGCTTAGAAAAATGTTTCGAATTGAAAAAAACGTGTTTCTAAAATTGTAATATTGCTTTGCCCGGAGCTATACCCATGATCTTCTGTGTGGATGGCAGAGCACGCTACCATCACACTTCGGCGGCCGCCAGCTCAATTTAAGTGGATTTTAAAGTATCCTTTTGTGACGAATATTAGCAACACTGAGGGATACTATCATCTCTAAGCCGATACTGAGCAGTGACTTGTATGCACATAACCAAATTAATCATTATGTCTACACATATGTCCATACAAGCAGCGGAGAGCAACGCACAAACACATGCATATATGTGAGATACTCCCAAAGTTAGGCAATTATTTGTGCAAGTATCACTCACGTATACACGCGCATATGAGAAGCTATACACGTGCATCTGTAGTTATAATTTTATAGCTGGTCACTAAGTAAATTGTGGAAACGCCTAGAAGTATGGAATGAGGGAAATCGAAAGATATAAAAGAGCGCAATCTGAGCAATCAGCAATCAGCTTGATTTAAGCACGCTATCTGTCGAGAAGTAGTAGTGTTATTGCGAAGTACTTGAACGAGCGTTAGTAGAAGGTTACAAATAAGAGGAATTTTAGTAAATTCGTTACACTTTATTATTTTTATACTCAGTTCAGCAGAGCTCACAGAGTATATTAAGATTGATTGGATAACGGT
This sequence comes from Eurosta solidaginis, assembly GCA_029619165.1. Lineage (NCBI taxonomy): Eukaryota > Metazoa > Arthropoda > Insecta > Diptera > Tephritidae > Eurosta > Eurosta solidaginis. Next base: position 62,893 of record JARSSU010007291.1, on the reverse strand, counting down.
TGGTTGTATAGGTATAAAGGAATCGAGATAGATATAGACTTCCATATATAAAAATCATAAGGATCGAAAAAAAATTTGATTGAGCCATGTCCGTCCGTCCGTTAACACGATAACTTGAGTAAATTTTGAGGTATCTTGATGAAATTTGGTATGTAGGTTCCTGAGCACTAGTCTGAGATCGCTATTTAAAATGAACGATATCGGACTATAACCACGCCCACTTTTTCGATATCGAAAAATTCGAAAAACCGAGAAAGTGCGATAATTCACTACCAAAGACAGATAAAGTGATGAAACTTGGTAGGTGGGTTGAAATTATGACGCAGAATAGAAAATTAGTAAAATTTTGGACAATGGGCGTGACACCGCCCACTTTTAAAAGAAGGTAATTTAAAAATTTTTGCAAGTTGTAATTTGGCAGTCGTTGAAGATATCATGATGAAATTTGCCAGGAACGTTACTCCTATTACTATATGTACGTTTAATAAAAATTAGCAAAATCGGAGAAGGACCACGCCCACTTAAAAAAAAATTTTTTTTAAAGTAAAATTTTAACAAAAAATTTTATATCTTTACAGTATATAAGTAAATTATGTATACATTCAACCCCACTAATGATATGGTGCAACAAAATACAAAAATAAAAGAAAATTTCAAAATGGGCGTGGCTCCGCCCTTTTCATTTAATTTGTCTAGGATACTTTTAATGCCATAAGTCGAACAAAAATTTACCAATCCTTTTGAAATTTGGTAGAGGCATAGATTTTATGACGTTAACTGTTTTCTGTGAAAATGGGCGAAATCGGTTGAAGCCACGCCCAGTTTTTATACACAGTCGTCCGTCTGTCCTTCCGCTCGGCCGTTAACACGATAACTTGAGCAAAAATCGATATATCTTTACTAAACTCAGTTCACGTACTTATCTGAGCTCACTTTATCTTGGTGTAAAAAATTAACGAAATCCGACTAGGAACACGCCCACTTTTTCGATATCGAAAATTACGAAAAATGAAAAAAATGCCATAATTCTATACCAAATACGAAAAAAGGGATGCAACATGGTAACTGGATTGGTTTATTGACGCGAAATATAACTTTAGAAAAAACTTTGTAAAATGGTTGTGAAACCTACCATATTAAGTAGAAGAAAATGAAAAAATCTGCAGTGCGAAATAAAAAACCCTTGAAATCTTGGCAGGTATTACATATATAAATAAATTAGCGGTATCCAACAGATGATGTTCTGGTTCACCCTGGTCCACATTTTGGTCGATATCTGGAAAACGCCTTCACATATACAACTACCACCACTCCCTTTTAAAACTCTCATTAATACCTTTAATTTGATACCAATATCGTACAAATACATTCTAGAGTCACCCTTGGTCCACCTTTATGGCGATATCTCGAAAAGGCGATCACCTATAGAATGAGGACCCACTCCCTTTTAAAAATACTCATTAACACCTTTCGATTGATACCCATATCGTACAAACAAAGTCTAAGTTGCGATACCTCGAAAAGGCGTCCGTCCACCTTTAGAACTAAGGCCCACTCCCTTTTAAAATACTCATTAACATCTTTATTTTGATACCCATATTGTGCTAACAAATTCTAGAGTCAACCCTGATCCACCTTTATGGCGATATCCCTAAATAGCGTCTAGGTGGACTATGGAACTATGGCCGACTCCCTAATAAAATACTCTTTAGTGCCTTTCATTTGATAGACATGTCATACAAACACATTCCAGGGTTTCCCTCGGTTCGTTTTCCTACATGGTTATTTTCCCTTATGTCGTCACCATAGCTCTCAACTGAGTATGTAATGTTCGGTTACACCCGAACTTAACCTTCCTTACTTGTTTAAATTAATCGTGATACGCTCTAATGTATATATTCATTGGTATGTATTTATGGCGTGCGTTTTTTTATTATTACTTTTGTGAACTTTATTACTGTCAACTCTTTTTGATGCTGCTGCTGTTGCATGTTTGTTGGGGTTCTCAATTAAATTTTTCAATATTTACATGCAACACTCTTAATATGATAATAAAATAAAGTGTAAGTGCGTGTGTGTGTGAGTGTAAAATGATGGAATAATATAGATTGTATTTAAATTTATGATATAAATTAAAAAATTACTCTCATTAATACATATATGTATGTATATATGTATGGGTAATTCCATTTAAATTAGATCAATGTTACGAGGCGGGCATCTATATTGGGCTCGTTAAAACTTTTCAATATACTGTAGATATGTAGATGATACTAGTTTAATAAAATCTCGAAAGCCGCGTTTACATATATATTGAAAATTTCTTAAAAATAAATAATTGAAGTTGATTCAGGCTATTAAATAGAGTCATTGGGGGATCGATTCCATGAAAATGTGAAACTAAAAGCTAAAAGAAACTTTTAATTTTTGTTGGTTGTTTGAACTGGCCGATCATTAAGGGCCTCACATAGACTTAAACTGTGTATATAGTCCAAAATTTGTTTGACGGCCAAACGTAGAATCCCAATCGGGTGCCAGAACATATGTTAAAGAAATACTCCATACTCTTGGCAAATACTAGAAGTTTCTGGGACCTAGCTTAATTGCTGCCTCGAAATCTGGCAACTCTGCCGCCCCTAAAAGCTGGAGCCTTGACTGGGCAAGCGCAGAGCCATTTCTTCTTGCAACTCTCACTTCCTCTCCACTTATAAGCATGTGACGCCAAAAGACAGTGTCCAGTTAGTATTCCCATCGTGAGACTTAAGTCTTCTCTCTTCAGAGATGGGAGCCACTTTGTGAGCCTAGTTGTGCACATAATCTTAAACATTTTGCAGCCTCGTGCTTTCCACAAAATTTGTTGGCATTGAAATATTTACGAGCGTCATATAAATGATGCCCAACGTGGTGACTAGTTTGAAGTTTGGGCCACGTCGATAAAGTACTCTTGCTTGGATAGCTTGAAGTGAATGTTGCACTAGGTTATGAAACGATGGTTTATCAGCCATTATTATGGTTTAATTAGTATTAGCAAGCGATGAGGAGTGCGAAGTTAGGAACTGATGTCACATCATCATTAATTGGTGCTTAACCGCCTAAGCGATTTTGGCCGTTTCATAACAAGTCACACCAGCTCAGTGGAGGTCTCCCCCTTCCTCTGCTTCAAAACTGCAGTGTCGACTGAAGTACTTTCTTGGCCGGAGCGTCTACGTCCATTCGCATAACATGACCTAGGTAGCGAATGCTTTGGGTATTTATTCGCTGCACTTTCGTTATATCTATGTAAAGCTCATCTAGCTAATGACTATATTTCCTGCGAAACTCGCCGTCAGTGACGCGGCTGCCAAGGCGCGCATGAGTAGATTCTTTCTTGGATGACAACAAGTGCTTTATCTTGTCCTCATTTACCGCAATATAAAGATGCGGTATCACCCGAAAATCGAATCGGTCAATATGTGGTATGACAGTTGTGATAAAAGGAGCGAGTAATTTTTTGTACAGTTGATTAGAAGTAATCTGCACTAATATTCTTCTTATACTCTAAAGATTTGTGTAGACGAATAAAAAATTAATTTCCAGAGAGGGTGACTACCTAACGTTCGATTTCTTTAATTTGGTACTGTGGAAAATTATCCTGAATGAGGACAAAGCAACTACCTGCTGTCATCAAGCAAAAAGTCTGCCCATATGCGCCTTGGAAACCACGCCTCTGTTTACAGCCATAATTTCGAAATAGTGTAGAAGACTTCGTTTTATTGGGAACGAGCATTATAACAGAAACAACAACAACAGCTCTAAAATCCAGCGAATAATCACTCTTGCCAATAAATGCTACTTTGGACGAGGTAGGCAATTGAAAAGTAAAGTCCCCTCTGGGCAAACGAAAATCATACTCTACAAGTCACTTATCGTTCCCGTCCTGCTATATGGGGCAGAGGCATGAGCCATACATCATTACATGAGGCGACGCTTGGAGTGTTCGAGAGAAAAGTTCTTTGAAAGATTGAAATTCCCGGGGTGTGACCAATTGGTCCCAGTTATCGCAACGAAGAAGCGACTGATGCGCTTTGTTGGACGTCCATAAACGTTTAAACGCTTAAGCGCCAATTAAGTAAGTAAATAAGCCTGATTTTGTGAAGACTCCCTTAAGTATTCCTACAAATGCTTTTTAGTTTTAGCTACAAAATCATTAAATGAGTGAGAGGAGTTAACCACAGCGCAGGTTAGGGTCACACATCTGTGGTTGCGCTCCTTTATGCATTAAACTATTCGAACACATTTAAAATGGACGCAGCAGGCGCCAGCAACAACTCCACACTTGTCAAAATGGAAAATGGAAAATTTTCCATTTGCTAAATGAAATTTTGCGGACACTTCAATTCAAATGCGAACAAATGCGTTCAGAGGCAATTATACAGAATTACAAATTCTCATAAAGCGGTGGCACTACACACCAATTTGCATACATACATACATATGTACATACCCCAATATCGCAACTGACGTGTGCTCTGTGCTTCGCTGGTGGCGAATTAAATTTCGAACAACCCGAAGAACACCCAGCTGGCGCAATGTTTTAGTTATTTGTTGGACCACACACACACACACAGACTTGGCGGAACGGTCTTTTTATTATTATTGGTTGCTGATTTTTGTTGACTTTTTGTTTGTTGTTGTAGTTATTTGAACAGTACTTTTGTTGTTGTTGTTGTTGGCACATTTGTTAAATGATAATTTATTGTACCCAATGCGACTATGTAGCGGCTGCAGCGCCTATTTCCAAGCCAACACAACACCAACACCACCGCCGCATCTTCATTTCAGTATCATTGTGTGCGTGCGTTGGTAGCTGTGAGCTCTGTTGCTTTGTACGTGAATGTGTAATTGGTCGCAGGTGCGTACGGTTGGGCCATTAAATATGCAATTTTGCGTGTTTAAATTAGTTGGTCGCCTCTGGTCCGCGTGCCGCATTTGTAATCCGATACTTCCAGCCTGTGGCAAAAGTGATCTCCGTTGTGTATTGTTGTATTTGGAGCGTGTGTGAGTGCAATAAAAAAAGACTGTGAAAAATTATGAAATTTAGAGAAATTTTAATATTTGATTGTATTTGATACAGCGAGATTTCAGTTTCATATTTAATTGAAAATATTCGGTTCATAAAGACCTTGCATAGACTGAAGGCGTTCATAGTATTACCAGATTTTGTTTGATGACCGAACGGAAAAGCCCAATCAAGTAGCAGGATTTTAAAAATAATTTCGGGCTTTTGGCAAATACTAAAGGTTTTGGAGGACCCTGCTCAATTGCTGATTTGAGATCTGACAACTCTTCCGTTCGTAGTAACCGAAACTTTATCCAAATGAGCGCAGTATACGAACACAGAACATGCATCATCGTTTCTTCCAGCCGCCTGCATTTCTTACCCCTGTTATTACTGATGAGGCCTAATATATAAGCACGCCATGCCAGTAGACAGTGTGCTGTTAGTACGACCAACCGAGCTTACGATATTAGATGTTTTTTCACTTGCTCCTTTCAATTGGGCCTCGCTTTGCTATACTTCCATAGCCGAGACGTTCTTCACAGACAGCGGATTTGTAATGGCGAGAGGAGAAAAGTAGCATACCGCCGTAAAGCTAAATCGGAAGAATGATGTATATATGGGGTATTCCATCCCATTTCGACCAATTTTGAACCCGACCCCTTTAGAATTGGCTGAAAGTTTTTCTTCTTTTTCTAGCTTACGAAAGACGTTTTTCAGAATTTTTTAAAATTTTTTCATCCAACTCAAAAAAAGTTATGAATTTAAAAAAAAACACCGTTTTTGTTTTCAAAATGCTATAACTTTTTCAAAAATTGACCGGTTGAGATCTTTTTTTTTGTTTTTTAAATTTGTTTTTAAATGTAATTTTTCAAAAATAAAAATTTTTTTTTATCAATTTTTTTATATAACAAAAAAATGTAAGAAAATACGATTAAAATGACATGTTTACTATGTCAGTCATTAATCCTGGTTATTTTAATCGTAGATTACCATAATATATAAAGAAAAGAATACTTAAAAATAATTTTCTTACATTTTTTTGTTATATAAATAAAACTGATAAAAAAAATTTAATTTTTGAAATTTTTTTTCAATTAAATAAAAAAAAATATAAAAAAAAATCGGCCCACACCGGGATTAGTGGGGATGATTGCAGAATTGATTGAAGTTTTTTATGCGAAAAAAAAATGGCGAAATTCGAAAAATTTCGAAAAGTACATTTAAAAACAAATTTAAAAAAAAAGATCCCAAACGGTCAATTTTTGAAAAGGTCATAGCATTTTGAAAACAAAAACGGTGTTTTTTTTAAAAATGCATAACTTTTTTTGAGTTGGATAAAAAAATTTGAAAAAATTCTGAAAAACGTCTTTCGTAAGCTAGAAAAAGAAGAAAAACTTTCAGCCAATTCTAAAGGGGTCGCTTTCAAAATTGGTCGAAATGGGATGGAATACCCCATATATAGTATTTGGCTTTGCGCTGATCCGTCGCTTTACTTTTAAACATATTACACCTATGCTCTATGAGTGTGATTTCACATTATTGAAATACAATCAAAAGTGATGCGCGATTTTAATTGCAACGAAGAACAATATTGTTCGATTTTCTCCTCTTATGCGGCGTACCCTGAAGGAAACTTGTGGATTGATCAGGACGCCTTTTAGAACAATTTTTCTGTTCACTGCATGCAAAAATTCATATATTCACTAAAAGCTGCCGTTAAAGGTCGAAGCAGTCTATATTTTCAGTCTGTGCAGTCTTTTTGCGGCAAGTATTCAAATTAGTTGCAGATGCACGCATCCACATGCAGCGAAAATGCAATTATCCAATTGACCGCTAATTGAGTATGGGGGAGGCTCGTCTAAATCACAAGTGCAATGAAGAGTTTCGTACAGCTTTGAAAACCTAGCAAAGCACATTTTCTTACTGCTCAAGCAATAAATATCGCCTGAGTAAATTCTGTATGCAAACTTTCTTTCCGTGGTTTCCTGACACATACATGCTACTATAAAAAAAGTATGAGTACTAAGTACTCATGAAGTTCGATAGAAATGTACTTCAGGTTTTCTGCATTTTCTATTGGTCTTCTCCGGGATTCATATATGATATTTTTAACATGTTGTACAGACATTTAAAAGATCAGTTAGGGACTTTTTTGAAGTGTAATCGGTATCTCCATGAGCCGTAGATGCAGTTGTGATCGATAACACCCCAAATGCAAGCACACCCCGATAAAAAACCGTAGCTTGTCGATAACAAATACATTACATACATACATACACAATGCAACTTTACAATAGACATTCAAAAGCTTTTCGATTACTCATATATAAAAAATCTATAGCCCCTAAATCAAAAACAGATTACTCGTCAATAAAAGTAGCTGTCGATCAAAAAACCGTTTAGGTTAGGTTCGGTTGAACTGGCCGGTCAATAAAGACCTCACATAGACTGAATGTGTCCATAGTGTTATCAGAATTTGTTTGACGACCAAACGGAAGAACCCTCAATCAGGTGCCAGGACATATGTTATAGAATAAATCCGTCTTCTTGGCAGATATTAGATTTTTTCCAGGACCTAGCTTAATTGCTGCCTCAAGATCTGGAAACTCTGCCGCCCCTAATAGCTAGAACCCTGAACTGGCGATCGCAGGACATGAACACAGAACGTACTCAACCGTTTCTTCCTGCAGCTCACACTTCCTACACTTGTTGCTACTGACGAGGCCTAACTTATAAGCATGTTGCGCGCTTTTGTTCACGCCTTTCTTGCTTGATGGATCATATGCAACTCATGTCTCGTTTTTATTTCTCCGAAACGGATTGGGACGTCTACCGTCGACTCAGCGTGTGTTGCACCCTCCTTGGCCAACTCATCGGCCTTTTCGTTACCTTCTATCCCTTTATGCTCGGGAACCCAGTAGAGATGTATGGTCCGGCCTGAGCGAAGTTTTTCCAATGCTTCTTTGCATTCCAGAACACTTCTTGATGAAATACTGTGTGAGATTATTACCTTAATCGCAGCCTGACTATCAATATATAAGTTAACGCGACTGCAGCTTAAGCACGCTTCCTCCAGAATTTCTGCTGCTTTCTTCACTGCTATAATTTCCGCTTGAAAAACGCTGCAGTAATCTGCCAGCCTGTAGGATCTATTTATAAAACATTTAGACTTATATATCAAATCGATAACATGCCGCCCTTTTTCAATTTCGGTTGAGGTTTCTTTTCTTTCCTTTCTTCTTTTCTATTTTTTTACTTACATCTGGATTCCCCCAAAGGGCAATACCACTTACCCCACATTTCACATATTATTCCCTCACTTACTACATTGTAGTCCCCATACAGCAAAGCATTCCCATATTTTATGTCTATGGGCTACAAGGGGTTGCCAAGCGCAACAAAAGGCTTTATAGCCTCACAACTTTTCCAACCCAATCTTCAACCTAACCCACCCGAGGTGAGTACTGTTACAAATATGTATGTATTATACACATATACATACACGGGATGGTCTAGAAGGTTCCATGTATTCATATTAAATTATTCACGGATGATCAGGCTAGGACTTCAATAGTGCTTGTTTTCGGTACGTACCGTATCTAGATACAGCAAAGGACCATCAACAGTGATAACATTCCCATTATGGGGATTGTCTTTACCGCTACAAGTAGAACAAGAGGTCCCCCATACAACATACCATTCCCACATATTACGCTTACTCTTACACTTAGATTACCATACGCTTAGACTCTGCTGGATTCCCCCATACCGTAAGCAAAGATGTATGTACAGCAAACAAATTACATTTTTATTCGAAACTCTGCTAGCGTTGTGCACCACTGATCGAAAAGTATTGCTCTTCATATGACGTCTATATGGATCAATCCACTTCATTCATGAAAAGTTGTATGTAACTACATTGCTAATGACAATAACGGCAAGTGATAATGTGGATTTTTATTGCGACCGGTGAAAATAGTTGCGATGATGATGATAATCGAGAAGATAATGATGTGAATGTCAGGCACACGTTTACCCCGTTATTTACCCGCACCCACACATGTACGCGCATATTTAGTGAGAGACAAAGCGCACACGCGAAATTCAATTAATAAACACTTACAACAACAACAACAACAGACAAACTACAAAAGCCCCTAACACTTACATACATATGTATGTAGGTATGTTCAACTGAGGATTGGGAAATGCAGGAGCGCGCTTTACCATAAAAGTGCAATAGTTAGCGTACATTAGATGCCTCAAATCGCAGTTCTAAATCTGTTACAATGCGATTGTGAGTGTTTATCGTGTCGCAACGCCAACATTCAGTCGCACTTTAAACAAAGTAGTCCAGGAACAAGCATTATTGTCTGGCGTTCGTTTAGCGTGTGCTATGCACTAGATTTAATGACTGTTCGCTAGCATCATGCAGCCGTCTAATGTAATTTCCCTATTGCGAAATTGCTAAAATTGTGTAAATTGCATTTGATGAAATTGCCACTATTTTTGTGTAGTGCTATCATATGAAAATGTATGTTTATATATCAAATAGTACGTGGCAACTGACAATTTGACCGAAGCCGAAAAATACCCTAACCACACGTTGCTATGTTGCCGTGGTTTCAGTGTGTCATTTCAGTGAAATCTTTCTTCATGTGACCCCGCTACTGCGAATTATACGATTAGTGAAACGGATGTGTTTGCGCCGTAATTCATCATCACGTCATTGGCATGCAAATTCAATCAGCGCATGTTTGCCACACTCGCATTTCAAATTGCACTCACACACACACTAACGCTATGAAAAAAGAAAAGACAAAACGTGTAAGTTTACTTAGTTCTGACAACAATTCTGTTAACTGATTTGCAATATTTTATCATCAGCAGGTGAGTTGTGCGATTGGTTTCTGCTTGTTGCCATGTCCTTTAGTGCACGAATTTGCATTTTTGGCCATGAAACCGCGTTATATATAGTGAGTGAGTCCTGTAGAGGGGAGATTTCATCGGCAGCGTCTGTACACCTCTAGGTGCGGCTGCAAGCGGGCGTCTGTCTTGGAGCAAGCGGCTCGCTATATAAACGTGCCAAGTAATATTTTCACCCCCGCTGAGCGGGTTGTGCGCTGGGCTTGGGACCCGCCACGTAAAACCATACTCCAATGAAATATAACAACAAGCCTCGGATAAATACACTCTCTATTGATGACGACCATGGCAAACGTTTGAAGGACAATGAATTGAGGGCATGCACCTGGAACGTCCGCTCCCTGAATGGGATTGGTGCAGATGCCCGGCTGGTTGATGTCCTCGTCAAAGCAAAATCTGACATCACCGCCATCCAAGAAATGCGTTGGACGAAGCAAGGAAGAAAGAAGATCAAAAATTGTGACATATATTGGAGTGGCCATGCGAATAAGCGCAGTTTCGGCGTCGGATTCGTGGTGGGAGAGAGACTCTGTCGCCAAGTGCTGGCGTTCACGCCTGTGGACGAGCGTCTCGCCGCTATTCGAATAAAAGCAAAATTTTTTAATATATCATTCATCTGCGCCCATGCGCCGACAGAGGAGAAAGACGATGAGGTGAAAGACACTTTTTATGAACAATTAGAACGCACATACGAGCGCTGCCCCCGTCATGATATAAAAGTCGTGCTTGGCGACTTTAACGCCAGGGTGGGCAAAGAAGGTGTTTTTGGCCCTACAGTCGGAAAGTTCAGCCTACACAATGAAACTTCTCCTAACGGACTGAGGCTGATTGACTTTGCCGGTGCTCGAAACATGACCATGAGGTTCATGCATAAAAAGATACATCAAGCTACATGGCTGTCTCCTGATCGAAATATTCGCAATCAGATCGATCACGTTGTGATAGACGGACGGCATGCCTCCAGTGTTTTAGATGTGCGAACGATCCGAGGACCTAACATCGATTCGGACCATTATCCCGTTGCAGCCAAAATACGCACCCGCCTCAACGCGGCTAAAAACAAGGAACAAAAAACACAAGGAAAGCTAGACGTCGAAAAGCTTCAATCACAACAGACTGCCAATGATTTCGCAACTCGACTCTCACACCTGCTCTCTGAGGGCACAACTCATCCTGAAGGAATACAGGAGCAGTGGGAGCATATCTCCAAAGCACTTCGTACTGCCGCCGAGGAAAAAATTGTTTACCGGCGGCCACGAAAAAACAACTGGTATGATGAAGAATGCCGCGTTGCAACCGAAAGAAAAGACGCTGCCTACAGGGCTACGTTAAAAACGAGCGCGATAAGAGGAGTGTGTGAACGCTATCGTGAGTTGAAAAGGGAAGCGAGACGCCTTTTCAGGAAGAAAAAAGCGGAAGCAGAAAGGCGTGGGTGCGAGGAGCTTGAGCTGCTAGCCACCAGGAATAACGCCCGAAAATTCTACCAAAAAATACGGCGACAGACGGAAGGTTTTAAGACCGGGGCAAACTCCTGTAGGAATGAAAACGGCGACCTTGTAACTGATGTCCAGAGAGTGCTTAGATTATGGAGGGAACACTTCTCTGGTCTCCTAAATGGAGGCAGCAATTCACCGCGCAGAGATGAAGAACCCGATCCCGCAATCGATGATGATGGAATATATGTCCCCCCGCCCGATTATGACGAAGTTAGAATAGCAATAACCAGATTGAAAAAACAACAAGGCCGTGGGCGCTGATGGATTGCCTGCGGAGCTATTCAAGTTCGGCGGCGAGGAGTTGGTAAGGCGCATGCAGCAGCTTCTTAGCAAAATATGGGCGGACGAAAGCATGCCCGACGGTTGGAATCTAAGTGTTCTTTGCCCAGTCCACAAGAAGGGGGATACTGCAAAATGCACCAACTATCGTGGAATCAGCCTTCTTAATATCGCATATAAGGTCCTTGTGTATTGTGCGAAAGATTCAAGCCCACCGTGAACCGGCTGATTGGACCTTATCAGTGCGGCTTCAGACCTGGTAAATCTACCATCGACCAGATTTTCACAATGCGCCAAATCTTGGAAAAAACCCGTGAAAAGAGAATCGACACATCACCTCTTCGTCGACTTTAAAGCCGCCTTCGACAGCACGAAAGGAGCTGCCTATATGCCGCTATGTCTGAATTTGGTTTCCCCGCAAAACTTATACGGCTGTGCAAAATGACGTTGAGCAACACCATCAGCTCAGTCAGAATTAAGAAGGACCTCTACGAGCCGTTCGAAACTAAACGAGGTTTCAGACAGGGTGACCCCCTATCGTGCGATTTCTTTAATTTGATGCTGGAGAAAATTATACTAGCTGCAGAACTTAACCGCACTGGAACAATATACTATAAAAGCGTGCAATTACTGGCATATGCTGATGACATTTTGATGGTGAATGAGGACAAAACGAAGTACCTGCTGTCATCGAGCAAAGAGTCAGCGCATATGCGCCTTGGCAACCGCGCTACTGTTGGCAGCCATAATTTCGAAATAGTAAAAGACTTCGTTTATTTGGGAACCAGCATCAACATTAGCAACAACATCAGCACTGAAATCCAGCGAAGAATCAATCTTGCCAATAAATGCTACATTGGACTAGGTAGGCAATTGAAAAGTAAAGTCCTCTCTCGGCGAACGAAAATCATACTCTACAAGTCACTTATCGTACCCGTCCTGCTATATGGGGCAGAAGCATGGACCATGACAACAGCAGATGAAGCGGCTTTGGGAGTGTTCGAGAGAAAAGTTCTTCGAAAGATTTATGGACCTCTACGCGTTGGCGATGGCGAGTACCGAGAAGATTTAACGATGAGCTGTACGAGCTATACGCAGACATCAACATAGTCCATCGAATTAAAACGCAGCGGCTGCGCTGGCTAGGCCATGTTATGCGAATGAAAGATGATGCTCCGGCCAAGAAAGTGTTTCTATCGGAACCCGCCTATGGAAGCAGAGGTAGAGGGCGGCCCCCACTCCGTTGGAAGGACCAGGTGGAAAACGATTTAAACTCCCTTGGTGTGACAATTGGCGCCGGTTGGCGGAGCGAAGGAGCGACTGGCGCGCCTTGTTGGACGGCCATAACCGTTTAGACGGTTAAGCGCCAATTAAGTAAGTAAGTAAGAGTCCTGTAGAGATGTACGCATATCATGGGATTTAGGAAATATTTTTGCAGATAGTTTTCTGCTATGAATAGTAAGTCTTCTACCACTGGAAAGAATATTTGTAAGGTTTTTTCTAAAACTGTACAAAAAATTGACTGGCTACTAGACTTGTGCCCTGTATAGTATATAACTATTAATATGAACTCGATACCTTATTTCGAATATATCACATCAATAACAAAAACAACGGTATAAAGTAGAGCTGGATTTCGATTCGATTCTTAATCGATTTAATCGATATTTTTTTTAGAAATGTGGAATCGATTTTTTTTAAAAAAATCGTTTGATTCTTTAGGCATCGAAGTTTTCATCGCTATCTACTTTACGGATGCTTGAGGAAATACATATTCTGTAATATTTGTTTTTATAAATTTAGCTTTATTGTGTTGGTGGCTTCGAGAGAAAGGAGAAAGATGAAGAAATTTCTTCGCACTTCTGGTAAGCAATGTATTGAACATGTGTTTATCTATTTTGTGGTATGATATTGTGTTCAGTACGAAATTAATACCACAGTTTTAGATTCTAGTAAGCCAATTGAAAGTGACTGAAGGGGAATTCAAACTTATAAGTAATCCAAAGATTCGCAGATCTGTTGTCTGGAAGTATTTTAGTCAAGTGCAGAGCGATTCTGCGAAATGCAAATCGTACGGAAAAAAATGCAAAACAGGTGGAAATACAACCAATTTGTTAAATCATTTGAAGCGGTCACATCCAACGTTGATGGAAATGTCTTCATCAACAGCTCTTATAGAATAATTTTTTGAACCTAATAACAACAACATAATGAAGTCTCAGTCTGTAGATGAGCGAAAAAAACAACTGGATTGTTCTTTGATTAAAATGATTGCCACAGATATGCAACCCTTTAGGCTTGTCGAAGATAACGGATTCAGATCTTTTACACAATGCTTGGATCCTCGGTACGTTTTGCCTCAACGAGTAACATTAAGAAACACACTTTTGACAAATATATAAAATCAATACTTTTTATGACATAGACAGCAGCAAACACGAAAACAGAAGTGGCAATTTTTATGAAATTTCGTCAATTATATTCCTTTTTATTTTTATTTTAAATAAGCTAAGAAAATACTTCCATAAAGTTTTTAACTGAAACTACGCAAACCATGAACAAATTGCCACTCCGATGAAAGGGTCAAGTGAAAACCCCATGTGGCATTCCTTGATGCTTCCAATTTTGTCGGCAGGCAACGAAACGAGAGAGAAACTGTCCAGCTTTATTTGTCGGGAAAAATCGTGTAAATGGTTAAGTACGTAAGCAAGTACACTCTTACAGAGTATAAGCAAAATTTATACAAACTTTGTTTGGTTCGATTTAATCGATTAAATCGATTTTTTTCTAGAATCGAATCGAAAAAATCGATTCTTAAAAGAATCGAATCGAATCCAGCTCAGTATAAAGGAATATGAGGTTGCCCTCGCTAATTAAATACGCATAAAAAATTGATATAAAAATGAACAGCGAAAACGTTGCTAATAAAATAGCACTGCTAAAAGTCCAATGTTTCTAGGATCTGTTAGAGCGCGCCTGTAAATATCCCATACAATTTGGATTAAAAAACATATAGTATACATATATACGAAATTGTGTATAAATGGTATTATTAATTTTTTATTATTATTAAAGTCGACGACAAACTTGAAATGATATGTGCCGGCGTTAAGTTTTTTCTTATATTTGGCGGAACAAAGTAATTACTGCTTAGTTAACGTATTTTTATTATTAAAAAATATAAATAGAATTATAACAAGTAAGGACGGGGCTGACAATATGCTGTTAAGTTTTTAACGAGTAGAGCCCTCTATGCCATTTATTTCAACTTTCAGAGCTTCTAACCCATAAGAAAGTGAGTTTAATTCAATTTATGTAAAAAATGCGAGATGCATTCGGTAAAAATATTCACAGTAGACAATTTTTGCCATAAAAAATTTAAAACCATACCGTGTGTCCTCAGTATGCCGTTACATGCAAAATGCACGTAACTCGCACGTATGATACCTCAACCTTGCACGTAATGACCTAGTTCGACCGGAGGGGGGGAGGCCGGCTGTAGCCCCCATATCCTTAGATCCACCACTGTATATATATACATCTTAAAAGTTAAGATTTAAATATATCAAAATTTCAACAATGTTATATTACAAACAAAGATATATTATTGAACATTACAATTTAATTTCAGAATATAATAATAAGAAATATGAGCAGAAATAAGATCTTATACTGAGATCTTATACTGGTGGAATGCAACAAGATTCCAATCAGCATGTCGAGTAGTGTAATGAGGTACGCCATCACAATGCATAAAAACTAACATGACTTGCGTTGTTGGAATGCACCAGATTCAATCAACTCGATAATAACAAAAAGGCAATACAAGAAAAAATTTATAAAACATTCAGCGGGGCATTCATACAGCTGACTAGATAGAGACATCTGCTTTGATACCAGCATTAAGTATGAATATTTAAGATTTCGAGTTCATTACGCATCTCCCCAAAAGCCAGCTGAAAAAGGAGTGAAATTCATAAACATGCCCTGGTCCCTAACGACGTGTGTAAATTTTGTATTTTATCTCTAATATCGATAACTTTTCGGAAGTTGTTTAAGTAAACTGAAGATGCTACCACTTACGCTTTGTACAGACTTACTGACGCCCAGTAATATGAACCGTCCTTTTATACACCGCGCCAGTAAATATCACCACAAGATGTAAAAGCCCCACGTTGAGCACCACTTATAACTCGTTCGTGTATTTTTTAAGTTAAACAAGATTTGTTATGAAGGATATGTAGGATAAGAGTTGTAATGGTCTTTAGTCGCCGTCTTTTTGTTTCTCCCGTCAAGTTCAATGTTTATCGTACGCATTGTCGTGTTCTTTTCAGTTAACGCTAGAACTCTTCGAACGAGTATGTCGAATTACGCATTCCAAATTCAAATTTCCCAAACTACAGTTACAGCCAACATATATTTATTGCGCAAAAATAAGCAAGTGGTTGGAGGAGGAATGCCACAAGGTTAATGGCGATAACGTCAATTGATCTTATGAACACCACGAATGGCCACAAAGTCAATTGAAGTTGTGACCAATTGAAATAGTCACAACTTCAAATTTTAAATGGTTAAATGTCAACGATATTGACATTATGACCATGATGCAGATGAATCAAAGTTAGAGCAGCACAACGTCAGCCGGGTCTGCTAATATACATACATATGGGGTCAAATTTCCCAAGTGTACAACCCAAAATTTTATATCTCCAATGTTGTTTCTGTCAATTTATATTAAGACCATTTGAAAAGGTCATAAACAAACAAATTAATGGCCGTATGAAGTGGGCATAACATAATGGATCTTTTTGCCGTTGACCTTAATAGTGGTCTAAAATACGAGTTATCCACTCTGGCGCATATAGAATACTCAACTGGTTGTCTCTTTACCGCTCCATCCTGACTTGAGGATTATGATATGGCTGTGCAGTTTCTTCCTATGAATTAATAAATATTTCTTCGGCGAAGTTTTAATTAGTTCTAGACTTATTTATTTTTGTCGGAAGTACATATTGCAAATGTTTCGTAAGCACCCTTACGCTAGAAATGCGAGTTGCTTGCTTGACAAAAGAAAGTTTATTTGATGGTCCTTTGCCGGATATAGATCCGCACGTTCCGGTAACAAGCATCATTAAGGTACTAACCCGACCGTCTCAGGAAGGATTTAGTATGACCACATTGAAGTTTCTAAGCCATTCCACCCTTGTTTCATGAGGAACTTGGGGTCGCCACAGCCTCGCCTGCTAAATATGTGTACACTGAAAGAAATGGTGCTAGTAAAATAAACAAATCGGTTCTGTTGTTCCTGACTTAACGGAGATTCGGTGAAATTGATCGAATTATGGTTAATTCGATCGAGTTCTTTGTCAAGCGAACAAATTAGTTTAGTCATTTCAACAGAAGAGAAATCGTCGCTCTTAAGTTAACAAAATTTTGTAAAATTGACAGATTCCTAATCAATCTAACTGATTTTTTTGTTAACACAACTGATCTCACTGGTAATTTCAACAGCGATCAACAGTCAATACATGAGCAAATTTCAAAAAGAATTTTACGCTTACTGCGCCCTCTACTTTGTACTTATGTATGCTGTGGACTATAGTATGCACATTAAGCTGGGTTGATTTTCATGGACGAAAGTTAACCCATATCGCGCCATCGATTTTTCGATAGGTTTTTTTGGGCTCAGGCAAAAAAGTTCCACTAGCATACCCAAAAAATAATTTTGCGAGCTTGCAAAATTTGAGTTTTTTGACTTTTTTTCTTTGATTTTTAAGGATTTTTTTCATGACCTACTTAAAAAATTTTCATTTGATTTTAAAATTTTCATGTATACCCTGTCCGACTCAAAATTGTCCGCTAAAAACTTTGGCGATAACAGTTTTTTGAAAAAAAAATATTTTCTGGGTTTTGAGGAGTGTTTTGGTGAAAAAATTTATTTTTCGCCATTTTTTTTAGGGGTTTCTTCAGAAACCCGCAAAAGTGTTGCCGATGAAAACGAATTTGTCTCGTAGTTCCTATCCCATTTAAAATTATACGATAAAAACGTCTGCATTAACAGTTTAAAAAAAAATTTTTTTTTGGGTTTTGGGGACTTGTTTCGGTCGAAATCGATTTTTTTCATTTTCAAGGCCCCAACTCATTTTTTATGTATATGATTCCGTTAGACCCACCAATAGGTATACCAAAATGATCAGCGGACGAGCTAAGTTGATTTAGCCATGTCCGTCTGTACGTCCGTCCGTCGTCCGTCCGTCTGTCCATCCGTCTGTCGTTTGTTTGAACGCAAACTAGTCCCTCAATTTTCGAGATACTTGATGAAATTTGGTAAGCAAGCATATTTGATAGGGGATTTGACATTTGTCGGAATCGACCGGATCGGACCACTATAGCATATACCTCCCATACAATCGATTGGTCAATAAGAGGGTTTTCGCCATTTCTGCCCCATTTCTGCCCGCATTTAACAGCTAGCAACATCAAATTTTACCACAAGCTTACGTATTGGACATAGATGGTTGTCTGAAAAAATCGTCAAGATCGGACATATAAAAAAAAATCCTCTTTTCTCAACAATCGGTTGTACGGGATATTTTTTTATATGTCCCATTCATACTAGTCGTTGTTTACAAATAGTCATAGTTGTTTAGTCGGTTTGATTGCAGGGTAGTCAGTTAATTTCAAATATTTAGTTGTGTGATTACATATACATACGTACATACATGCACAAACACATAGCTATCATCCGGTGGCAAAATCCTGAGCCAGATAAATAATTTTGCATGTAAATGCAACAACAACGATTTGAGCCAGATAAATCCAGATAGAAGTCTGGTTCAATTTGTGAGCAGATAATTTGTTAATTACTTCTTTTTAGGTCGGCAACGCGGCCTTTAATATACCTACTTTTTCAAAAATAGATGTCGCTGCTTAGTCTTTCGCCGTATGAGTTAAATGAAAAACAGCGGCGACATCTGCCTATCACATTTCACGTGTGCGAAAATTTCACGACATCTGCTTCTCAAGTCTCTCAATGATCCAGAGTATTCCCGTGAGAATTGAGCGTGAGCCGGAGCTGTAAAAACTCACTGGAAAGACGGCAATTAACACCCAGTGTAAATATTTGCAATTTATAGCATAAATTATTTCAACACACACCTCTGGTGGTGTTTCATTACCTTTCGTCACTTCCCTCTCTCACACAAGCTCAGTAGCAGTCCGCCATGCACCAACTCTTTTTCACACGCTGGCCACAGCTGCTGCTAACTAAGCAACAACGCTATTTGAGTTCTTTAGTAAATGAAAATTTCATTGCCTAATTTAGGGCGGATATTAATGGGGATTTAGTAAAAGGGCAATTGCAATGGATTTGTTACGGTATATGGCTACAGCGTAACTAACATAGTCAAATTCATACAAAACATGCTTTGTATGTGTGTGTGCACTTATATTCGTATTTTAATTCATTTTCAGAAAATGCTAAAAGTGATTTACACTGAAAGAAAAAGACTGGTAAAATCAACCGAAATGCGGGTCAATTCAATCGAAATTTCTGTCAATTTTTATCCATCGCAACAAGATGTTGAATCAACTGCGCACAAATCGTTGATTCGTAATTGACCGTTTTAGTAGTCAGAATGAACAACAAAAATTGTTGCGACAGCTTTGTACGAAAGACCTATGTTGCGGCATTTGCAAGGCAGATGAGTTTTCACTGAGATCTTTTCATGGCAGAAATACACTCGGAGTGCTTGCCGAACAGTGCCGAGGGCGACCCCGCTTAGGAAAATTTTCTTCTAATTGAAAAACCTTATTTATAAAATTTTTATGTTGCTTTGCCCGGGGTGTGAACCCCAGGGTCTTCGGTGTGGTAGGCGGAGCACGCTACCATCACACCACGGCGGCCGCCATATACATACGTAAATATGTGCATACATATAGTACACAGCATACATAAGTACAAAGTACAGAGCGCAGTGAGCGTAAAATTCTCTTTGAAATTTGCTCATGTATTGACTGTTGATCGCTGTTAAAATGACCAATGAGATCAGTCGTGTTAACAAAAAAATCAGTTAATTGATTAGGAATGTCAATTTTACAGAATTGTGTTAACATAAAAGCGACAATTTCTCTTCTGTTGAAATGACTAAACTAATTTGTGCGCTTGAGAAAGAACTCGGTCGAATTAACCATAATTCGATCAATTTCACCGAATCTCCGTCAAGAACAACAGAACCAATTTGTTGATTTTCCTAGCACCATTTCTTTCAGTGTACGTTAGCAAATTTGATATTCATTTCGTATAATAATTCTATGTGTTTTTTTGGTGTTTAGTGCAGGCATATTTTATGTACTTATGTACATATGTATGTATATGTGTGTTAGTGTGTACAGTGGCATCTGGTTCTATTTCGCTAATTAAAAGTTTATTAATTCATTAAGCTGTTATGGCATCCGCGTTATTTGGTTTCGTTTCGGTATGTACGAGTGTGTGCGTGCGTCAAATATTTGTATAGATGCAATTATTGAAATTATCAAAATTCAGCTAATTCAACGATCAAAATTATACGATTCATTAGAGGATTGCATTAGTTATTTATTGCTGATTTTAAAATGTAAATATCCAACTAAAATTAATTGTTTATTGAAATCGGTTATTGATGAAGTATTTTGCAATCAACGCATTGCTGTGTGTGATGAAAATTTAATCGCTAATGGATGTAAGTTTTATCAAAAAACGTATTCTAATTACGAGTGGATTGCTTTTTCAATAAATATTAGTACCGGAACTTTTTAGTAGATCCAAAAAGTATCTGCTATTTATGGAAAATAAGTACGTTGTTTCAATTAAAAACCAACTAATTATACTACTTCAAAGGTACATAAGTACAACCTAAAACCACGGGTACCGGTGCGTATACGTAACGTTTTCACGTTGTTGTTGTTGCTGTGGCGATAAAGACACCCCCGAAGGTTTGGGTAATGTTATTGATGTTGATGGTCCTTTGCCGAATATATATACGGTAGGTTACGTAGGTAGCAAGCACCATTAAGGTTCTAGCCCATACCGCCACGCCCTTTCATAAGAAACTGGGTGTCGCCAGAGCTCGCGTGCTTAATATGTGTATAATACATTCATTTTGGTAACAGGATTCGCCTCGCGTAGGTGAGGTTGACAACTGGGTTGCGAAAGCTGTGAATCGCGCATATCAACCCCATGAGTCCCAAAATAGGTTCTCGTGGTCACCCGTTATACTAGAGTGGGCGGGCATTACGCCCCCTTACTAAGAAATATTTAAGTTCGCCATATCTCCATATTATTTGAAGCAGGTATCCAATGTTAGGTATGAGATTCGATGTATCAAAAAATAATAGGTCGCGAGTTTGAATCGAGAAAAAATTTAGACAACTGCCAAAGCTCGTTGTATAGATCCATTTGGGGAACGGCTAAAAAAAATTTTTTTCTTTCTTCTATTCTAATTTAAAAATTTTTTGAATTAAATACAAGTAAGGACGGGACTGTCTTCGGCTGTGCCGAAGACTTCATACCTTTCATGAATGGGGCTGAACAATAATCTTATCCCGTTCGTAATCTCCAAATAATGCGCTGTATAAGATAAGAAATATATAGTGAACAGATGTACATACCTAAACGATTTTAAGATAAATATAAAAAATGGCAAAAACCCCTTATCTGAACGATCGTTGTATGGGATATATATTATATATAGCTCCGATCGAAATGATTTTACAGGAAATGCTTCTATGATATATTAGAATATATATCACCGAGTTTCACGCTTTTTACTTTCTAAATTGCGGCAGGAATGACCAAAATCGTCTTATCTGAACGATCGGTTGTATGGGAGATAAATGTTATAGTGGTCCGATCCTACGGATCCGACAAATGTCTAATATAATACAAAAATACATCCTTGTGCCAAATTTCATTGAGATATCTCAAAATTTGACGGACTAGTTTGCGTTCAAACAGACAGACGGACGGACAAACGGACATGGCTATATCAACTCATTTCGTCCCCTGATAATTCGGTATACTAATGGTGAGTCTATCTTCTATATTTCTCAACGTTACAAACATCGGACCAAATTATTATATACCATTCATGTTCATGAAAAGTATAAAAATGAATCATAACAATAATAATGAGAAAATAATTATGTTAGGCCTTGCGCTCGATTCAAACTGGCGATCTTACACATCAGTAGGCCAATATAACAACAAAAATTGTTAAAAAATAATAGGTCTTAAAAGAAGGACGATTGGAAGTCGGAGTAAGACTTGCAGGGGAAGTGGAGGTGGGAATGAGTGTAAGTGAAGCAAAAATTTTAATTTGCTTATAATTATTTGAAGGTGTATCCAATGATTGGTATATAGATTCCTTATATGAGGTAATTAAGTTGGGAGAAATAGAAGGAGTTAAATTGGGAGTTAGAGTGGGATTGAGATATATATAGGTTAGGTTTGGTTCAAGTGGCTGCCATCCACATCGGAGCGGCACACTTAGGCCTTTACAGGCCCATTGTGAAACACACGGATTTGTTCCTACTCTCCTAATCAAACCAATTCGTTGAGTTTGTGAAGTTAACTAAGCGTCGTGTATTTACCCAGCGCCGTAGAGAGAAAATACGGACCCGGGACTAAACAACTTACGGGCCCCCTATAAAAAA
This sequence comes from Eurosta solidaginis, assembly GCA_029619165.1. Taxonomy (NCBI): domain Eukaryota; kingdom Metazoa; phylum Arthropoda; class Insecta; order Diptera; family Tephritidae; genus Eurosta; species Eurosta solidaginis. The sequence continues at coordinate 40,459 of JARSSU010007291.1, read as the reverse complement.
TCCACTAATACATTTAATTAATTTGAATTAATCATTATTGATAGATTACATCAAAAAAATTTTGCCACATCAACTAAATGATTTTTGGACTAAGAGCTGAAAATAAAATTAACACAGAATATTTACTATTTATACCGTTTTATTGTGACGTAGAAATAAAATTATCTTTTAACAGCCACATATTGTTTCAAATAATCTTTTCTAGTTAGTTTTAGTATATTTCTGATAAATATAATGAAGATTATAAATAAATTAGATTAGTTGAGCTGAAAGGCCGCGGTTAATGAATAAAATTTCTTTTTGTTTGTTTTATATTCATAAATTTTAATTTTGGTCGATATTTCGACTTCAATCTGAAGTCATCATCAGGAACTCATACATGTCCATATGTCCCTGATGATGACTTCAGATTGAAGTCGAAATATCGACCAAAATTAAAATTTATGAATATAAAACAAACCAAAAGGAAGTTTTATTCATTAACCGCAGCCTTTCAGCTCAACTAATTTAATTAATTGCAACATCCAAGGCTACTAAATTTTATCAAGAAGATTATAAATTTTAATTATTCGATATAGAAGGTTCGGATATCAGAGAGTGGCTTTTCTTCCTTTTTTTGCAGCAAAATTTTTTATAATAATATCAAAATTTAACTGTCTTGCCAAAACGGATTCAACACAAAACGTAGCAAGTCCTAAACTCGCTCTTGAGATGAACACGATCTATGAAAGTTTTTGATTCTTGCAAGGACGCTGAAAGAACCTTCTACACTAGCTACAGTTACAAGTATAGTGCAAAAGATACGTAAAGCAACATAAATGTTGGAGAAAATTGTATACATATTTGGAACATAGATGGCATTTAGCAATTCCAATGGTGACAGACCTTATCAAAATTTGCTTCGTAAATGTGTTTGAAGTGAATTATTTCGCATTCTAAGTTTTGAGAAACGTCCGACTTGTATTTTTCGACAAATTTTGCTGCGCTCGCCCGAACCGTAGTTTCATCCATGTCTTCAAATTGCCAAAAAAAAACTTTCGTTCAAATTTCTCATAGCTGCAAATCATTCAGTAATGCCAGTGATTACCGAATCAACGATCACCAAGAATGTATTGTTTTTGAAATCAGACTCTGGATCATCCGTAATCATCTCATTTTCATTATCTTCAAAACGTCTTTTGGGTTTTCTCTTTCGAATGTCCGGAAACTTTGGCGAGATGTTCAATTTAATAGCAACTGTTTTGCATTCGTTTTAAATTTTTTCCCATTGGTTCCTGCTCAACTTCAAATCAGTTAATAAGGCATCTAGGTGTCGGACATCAACATCTATGGTGGCGACTCTAGCTTGCAGTATGACGTGTCTTTCATTAATGGTAGTAAGTATTTTGAACCAAATTGAGGACAGCAAGATACATTCGAACTTGTTGATGTACTTGAGAATGCCGGTAATATCTCCGTATGCTTGTGCAATCAAATTTAGCTTAAATAAGAGTGTTAAGAGAGCTCGGTACATTTTTTTTTGAGGATGTCCCATCGTTGTGAACTGCTGCTGAAAATAGCAAAACATTTTTGTGCAACTCCGAAGAAAGTAATTGCAGCCGCACAACATTCTGCAGCATCAAGACCACATAAATTCAGACTGTGGGTTGCACAAGGCGAGTAATCAGCATTCGAGTTTTTGTTGAGAACGTTACGTTGTGCTCCGTTGTAAGCTCCTTTCATATTGGCGCTGTTATCGTACCCTTGTGCACGACAATCTTTTAATGGGATTTCATGTTTACCTAGAGTATGGCAAATTAAATCAGCGATTTCTTGACCAGTTTTTTGGTTACAATCCACGAAAGCCCAAACCGTTCTTGAATTGTAAAATTTGTTGCTTTCGAATTGAAATGGATGTAGCGCAAAATGAACGTAGTCTGTTCAACGTGACTAGCATCAGGCGTAGTATATACGATAATAGCAAAATACTTGGCTTTCTTGCCTGATCTAATATAGTTTCCCTCACGTGTTTTGCACAAATTTCTATAAACTTGTTCTGAATGTCTGGGGAAAGATATTGAACTTGTAAACGTTTGTGCTGCTGTTGGGAAATCCTAACTTTCTCCAGATGATGTCTAAGTGTGGGATCATATTGGCTTATGAGATCTTAGATGCCCAAAAAATGTCGATTGAAAACATGTTTGCGTCAGTTGAGTAATAGAAATTATGTTTTATAAACAGCGTTTTGAGGCAGCTGCCAAATGAAATATGTATTTATTCTTAAATTTTAAGGAAAGGGACTTTTAAAACTATTTTTCACACTTCACTATAATATTAAAACGAAATGCAGATATTCGTTGCTTTTGATATTCGGCTTAAAAATTGCACATGGAACAACTAAAGAATCTCCTGAATTAAAAAAAAATGTCTTAGTATCTCTAAATCGCGGGCCCCTCAGAAACCCCTGGCCCGGGGGAATTCTCCCATTCCCCCCTCCCTCTCATTAGGCCTGCATTTACCTCAGCTCTATCAGTCAGATCTACGAGAAACATCTTGCTCATAAAACGTTGCCTTCTTCTACCGAGCGCTGGACATTCACAGAGTAGATGCCTAACAGTTTCAGGCTCCAGCTTCTACAATAATCACTAAATGGAGCGCCAATCCTTTCCGCATGCGGTCTATTACAAACATGACCAGTGAGAAAACCTACAACTAAAGAAAGATCCCTCTTATGTAGGGTGAGAAGCTCTCGCGATCTCTTCTCATTCCATTCTGACCATGTGAGTTTTGCCGTGTTGCATCTATCATTATGCTTCCACGTGGCTCCCGCTTCCAATAGTAGAGCCTCATTTTATTTTGAGCTTGCAGGTGGAGAGCGGCATGCTCAACCTCTTCCAGGATGGCGAAAGTGGAAGGGAGGTACCCTTTCTTGCAAGCTCATCTGCCATCTCATTACCTGGTATGCCCGTATGTCCCGGAACCCATACCAGATGCAGAGTAAACTGTTCAGCCATCACGTTAAGTGATGATGCCTTCTGCCTAAGGCAGTCCACAGCGTCTTGTATGGCCGCAAGCTCGGCCTGAAATACGCTACAGTGATCCGGAAGGCGAAACTATCTTTGTATCTCCAATCGTTCCGAATAGACACCCCCTCCGACCCTGTTATCCAGTTTAGATCCATCTGTATAGATCTGAATGCTGTTAGTGGGCCAATCAGGGTCATTCACCCACTGTTCCCTCTCAGGGATTAATATCTCGTACCTCTTGTTAAAGTTGCATGGGTGCGAAATCTGTCCATTGGTATGCAGAACTGTGGAGAATTTCAGTGTGGTTGAGTGAGACCATGTGATCAGTTTCCTCAGCCTAATAGCTGCACATGCTGCATATTTTATGCCTACTATTTCTATGGGTAGTAGGTTCAGTATTACATTCATAGCCTCCGTTGGCGGTGTGCGGATGGCTCCGCTTATGCATAGTAGTGCAGATCTTTGCACCTTTTGAAGCGCAAGAACCGTCGAGGATTTATTCAGGGCGGGCCACCATACCGCCACCCCATATAGCAAATTTGGCCTAACTATGGCCGTGTATATCCAATTTACTATCATAGGGGACAAACCCCCTTCCCGTCCAATTGCCCCTTTACATGTGTAGAGGGCAACGGTGGCCTTACGGACACGTTCCGTGGTGTTTTATGTCCAGTATAATTTCTTATCAAGTGTGAGCCCTAGAGAGTTGGCGGACTCACTTAACTTAAGCACTGTGTTTGCCAGCACTGGAGTTGAGAGAGGTGGTATCTTATACCTCCTCGTAAAGAGCACCAGCTCCGTTTTATTTGGGTTCACGCCCAGACCGTTATCAATGGCCCATGCTTCGACCCTTCTTAATTCCACCTGCATCATATCGCAGAGAGTTTGTGGAAACTTCCCACTTATCACCAGGGCAAGGTCGCCAGCATATGCTATAACTTTACAGCCCCTCTCCTCCTCCATTTCCCTTAGCAGCCGATTCACCGCCAAGACCCACAGCAGAGGGGATAGTTGGGGAGTTCCCCTACTGACGAACCTGCTCACCGATACCCCTGCCAGTTCTGCCTGTACTGCCCTGCATAGCAGCAATTGGTGCACAAGACCCACCAGCTGAGATTCGATGCCCAGATCAATCATTACCTTAATGATTGAGTCAGGTTGATGTTATTGAACGCTCCTTCTATGTCAAAGAAGGCTGCCACGCAGTATTATAATGGGAGTGGGAATGGATTTGGGAGTTGGGCAGGCATGATAACCTCCGAAGAGATTTTAGGCCGAGCTTCTCTTCCAATTTACGTCGTCCTTTTTTTCAATTTTTCCTACAAATTGGCGGGACTGCATCTGTATGTTTTATGCCGACACTGAACGGCAACTGCAAGGCAGATGAGTGTTCACTGAGACGCTTTTCATGGCAGACGTACACTCGGAGTGCTTGCAAAATCAACTTTCTTCTAATTGAAAAAAACTTGTTTCTAAAATTTTGATGCTGCTTTGCCCGGAGCGTGAAACCAGGATCTTCGATGTGGTAGGCGGAGCAAGCTACCACCACACCACGGCGACCGCCTGACCTTTAGACCTTGTATTTTAGTCACCTCTTACGACAGCATGCATATCAGGGAATGTTCTTAGCCCCGCAACGCGCTGTAATTGCAGGTCTGTAACTACACTCACCTGTTTATTTCTTCTAATCCTAGTCTACATCTATGCTTAAGCCCTTTTCGGGAACTTCTTTTTTGCTGATGATCACTGTTTGTAAGTTCACGAAGTAAAGAAGAAACTGGTGTATCCCTTAATTGCGGCTATGTTGGCGCCGTTTCGTTAGTTTTTCCAATTTCTGATAAAGCAGCCTGGATTTCTATTGTGGTGCCTGTCAACTTTGGTTTTTATGCGTTCCATTCGATTAACGCAGTGCTTGGTAAATCTTCTGCTAACTTTAAATCTATCGATGCTCATTCGGCATTTATCTCATCCTCTTTGGTGTATAAGCAGTAGTCAGTTAAAGAGTGTGTTTCCTTAAACCAAGTTCTCCACTTCACAACAACATCTCGGGTGGCACACCCGATGCGAATTGATTTCAATGGAATGCCATAAAAATATTGAATTGCGACGCATCAATCGCGATACAAAATTGTAATGGCATTGGATAATAAAAGAAGGGGGAAAAAAATAAAGCAAACAGAGTTGCATTTATAACGAACCAATAATGGTAATTGTCTCTAATTGAATCGAATTAAAGGTGCAATTGACAATGTTAACGCAGCGTTGACAATGCGACGGCGCCAAAGACTCAATGGAATTTTGTGTGATACGATCCAAAGCGCATATGCCATGAAGATCTAGAACACAAAGTGCAGGGGGATATATACATTAGACTGGGTCGATTTATTAACCGATAACGCGCCATCGAAGTTTCGATAGGATTTGGACTCAGAAAAAAGTTCCACTACGGATACCCAAAAAAAAATAATTTTCGAGCCTGCGAAATTTCATTTTTTTTTACTTTTTTTTGACTTCGATTTTTAAGGTTTTTTCATGACTTATTAAAACAAAATTTTTATTTATTGTAAAATTTTCATGTACACCCTGTCCGACCCAAAAATGTCCGCTGAAAACGTTGCCGATAACAGTTTTTTGATAAATAAAATAAATAAAAAAACTATTTTTATCGACAACGTTTTTAGCAGACATTTTTGGGTCGGACAGGGTATACATATGAAAATTTGTTTAGTAGGTCATGAAAAAAACCTTAAAAATTAAAGTTGAAAAAAAAGTAAAATAAAATGAAATTTCGCAGGCTCGAAAATTTTTTTTTGGGTATGCGTAGTGGAACTTTTTTTTCCTGAGCCCAAATCCTATCGAAAAATCGATGGCGCGATATCGGTTAACTTTTCGTCCATACAAATCGACCCACCCTAATATACATACATGTGAACGTATGTATTTATGTGTGAGCGTGCCTGTCGTTATTTATATTTCAACGATTGATAATTTACTTCAATTGAATTGAATTTAAATTATTCGCTCAATCGAATGCGTGATTGAAATTTTTAATTTATGTACATACGTTTTTATGCATATAAGCAAACAAATTCAATTCAATAGAGTATGTGAGTACTGATGCAGTGCCGGATTTAGACATTAAACAGTTGGTAGGCTATTCAAATTTGGATAGCCTAACAGATTTATTAAATTTTGTACTTTGGGTAAGATATTTTGAGCAAACTCTAGACAGGTGGCTGAATTTTTTGACTAAAAAATGCTAAAAAATCTGCGCCCTAGGCTCTAGCCTAGCCAGTTTTTTGGCAAATCCACCACCGTTGTGTATATGTATATTGGTGTGATCTACAAACATAAATGGATTGTTTTTATCTACATACAAGCATATGTATGAACTTAATTATATATACATAACTGATAATCTATTTTGTCATATTCACTAATGAAATACTGCGATTTTACTGATTTACATATGAACCCTGAAGTATTTATTTCAAGGCTCATATCATCATTTATGCAAATTTTTATACTCAGCTGAGCAGAGATCACAGAGTATATTAACTTTGTTCGCATAACGGTAATCCGTAACGGCATAAACTAATCGAGATAGATATAGACTTCTATATATCAAAATGATCTGGGCGAAAAAAGAAATTCATTTAGCCATGTCCGTCCGTCCGCCTGTCCGTCCGTAAACACGATAACTTGAGTAAATTTTGAGGTATCTTGATGAAATTTGGTATGTAGGTTCCTGGGCACTCATCTCAGATCGCTATTTAAAATGAACGAAATCGGAACATAACCACGCCCACTTTTTCGATATCGAAAATTTCGAAAAACCGAAAAAGTGCGATAATTCATTACCAAAGACGGCTAAAGCGATGAAACTTGGTAGGTGGGTTGACCTTATGACACAAAATAGAAAATTAGTAAAATTTTGGATAATGGGCGTGGCGCCGCCCACTTTTAAAAGAAGGTAATTTCAAAGTATTGCAAGCTGTGATTTGGCAGTCCTAGAAGATATCATGATGAAAGTTTGGCAGGAACGTTACTCCATTACTACATGTGTGATAAGTAAAAATTAGCGAAATCGGATTACGAACACGCCCACTTTTAAAGAACATTTTTTTTAAAAGTCAAATTTTAACAAAAAATTTAATATCTTTACAGTATATAAGTAAATTATGTCAACATTCAACTCCAGTAATGATATGGTCCAACAAAATACAAAAATAAAAGAAAATTTCAAAATGGGCGTGGCTCCGCCCTTTTTCATTTAATTCGTCTAGAATACTTTTAATGCCATAAGTCGAACAAAAATTTACCAATCCTTGTGAAATTTGGTAGGTGCATAGATTTTATGACGTTAACTGTTTTCTGTGAAAATGGGCGAAATCGGTTGAAACCACGCCCAGTTTTTATACACAGTCGATCGTCCGTCCTTCCGCTCGGCCGTTAACACGATAACTTGAGCAAAAATCGATGTATCTTTACTAAACTTAGTTCACGTACTTATCTGAACTCACTTTATTTTGGTATAAACAATGGCCGAAATCCGACTATGACCACGCCCACTTTTTCGATATCGAAAATTACGCAAAATGAAAAAAAAATGTCATAATTCTATACCAAATATGATAAAAGAGATGAAACATGGTAATTGGATTGGTTTATTGACGCAAAATATAACTTTAGAAAAAACTTTGTAAAATGGGTGTGACACCTACCATATTAAGTAGAAGAAAATGAAACAAGTTATGCAGGGCGAAATCAAAAGCCCTTGGAATCTTGGCAGGAATACTGTTCGTGGTTCTGTGTCAACCTGGTCCACATTTTGGTCGATATCTCGAAAACGCTTCACATATACAACTAAGCGTCACTCCCGTTCAAAACCCTCATTAATACCTTTAATTTGATACTCATGTATACAAACACATTCCAGGGTTACCCTAGGTTAATTTTTCTAAATGGTCATTTTCCCTTATTTTGTCTCCAAAGCTCTCAGCTGAGTATGTAATGTTCGGTTACACCCGAACTTAGCCTTCCTTACTTGTTTATACATACATACTTACTTACATACATATATATTACATAGATACCCCTTCTTTTATTATTTCATTATTGTTTTGACACTTATCCTCCTTTCATTTATAGCTTGGTCCTGCTGCTGCGGGAAGAGGAATGTTCTGCTATCAGTGCCCGCCATCATTGCATCCATGCGGACCGCATCCGTCACGTTTGCCTACGCTGGAATATCCGTTTGCCGCAACGCATCCTTGTGAGTAAAATAAACCATAAACATATTTAAATGTACATATGTTTACTTGTTATGTTTGTATGTACATATGTAAATAAATTATATGTAAATACTACCCATAATGTTATTTCCATAAAAAAAATTATTTCGTCCCTTAATAACCTCGCAGTCGTTTGTAGATTTTCATTGCCGCTCATCATCCATACGTTTATATTGACAAAACACATAATAAAATTAGTGTATAACTGTAAAAGTGCAACAAAAAAAAGATACACATAAAAGTGGCGAATAATTGGAAAATGAATGAATATTGTATGAATAATCGTTATCAGAGATGAGATAAAAAGCCACTGATAGGCGATGAGTGTGTTCGTACTAAACTAATTTCAGCAATTTTCGTCGCAAAAGCAAATGGATAGATAAGTATCTATAAACAGACATGAGGAGATAGGCTGTATCCATACTTAGTACTCTTGTTGTATTCTATAAATATCAATAAGTTATATGTCGCTATGTTGATATAGGAACAGGGTGATTCAATAGAGTTTTATGTGAATTGAACTTCAAATAGATTAACATTGCCTAGCGGAAAAGCGTTGTCATGTATTACGAAGCTTGTTGAAAGCGGAATTTATAAATAGTGTGACGAATTTGATTATTTCTTGGGATGTATTGCCCCCGTTTCGTTTCACTGATACATAAATAAAATAGCGAAAAGTAGCATTTGTCACGACTAACAATAGTAACAACTGACAAATTTTCACTTCAATGTACATAAGTCACCGTGCTTTTTATTCAATAAGTCAGCAAACTAATTATTGCTATCATAGCCGACATCTGTGCTTTGATTTCCTTATATGCTTGCTTTCACATTCGTCGAAATCATTCACGCATCATATTCTTAAATACCCCAAGATTTATTCATCAATTCTTATTGCCTTAGTTTCAGCATGAATGTTTGTGTGGCTTTCGTTATCTTTTGCCTTACTAGCGGTGATAGAATGAATTGAAAGTTTTTGGGTTGATACTTAATAAAGTAAGGTTGAACTAGTAAAAGGATGTAATTCGCTGGTGTATGAGGGAAATATGAAAACAAATGGTCTAATTTGGATAAAAAAGTGTTGAGCCCAAATTTTACAGTGGGCATGGAAACGTTCCTATCAGATATTGTTCTCCCGTCATAGCGTACCCGGCAGACGTTTGTCCTGCCTGAAAGTGGCCTCCATCCCTGTTGGGCCACAAGCCTAAATATGGCGGTGCACCCTCGTATACTTAACTTTTCTTTTCGTTGTCCTTTACCTCACATCGTTCCATTTATACATATCGGTTTATACCGATAGACCGTTTACCCCACCCGCCGGCTATAGTTAAGCCTAGGATGTCGCGCGTGACCGCGACAAAGGCCTTTTACCTCGTTCACTTCTTTGCGAACGTCCTAAGAAACGCGCAGCCAGCCACCAAAGTAGCCTTCCAATTCTATTTAACATTTTGAAAAAATTCATTTTTGCGCACTTCCGTCATCGGAAACATATTGAATGTAAGTGGATTATCTTGCATTTGCCTTGAACCTCCCTTCATTTTATTGTCTAACCAATTCAGTGTATTGTGATAAGTGGACTAACGTTGCATTGCATTTCCATTTATTTAATAACATATTATTGTTCACTGTTTATAACACGAATTCGTTTGTGTATTTCTTTTCAGCTCTCTCCCCACCATTATTACAGAGCGCGCACTATCTTGGTGCCTTGCCGCCGTAACATTTGTCCTTCGAGCCGGATCTGAACCAGCAAGACCTATGGACACGCGACCTCTCATATAATCGAATAGACAGCTACCTTTGCTACTTTTCTCTATCTCACTTCTTATTCCTGCCCATATGCCTCCATTTCATTCTCAGTTTACTACTTCTGTCTTCCGAACCTGTTGTCCTACATCTATTCGCCCACTACTTTCAGTCGTATTCACACTCCCACTGCATCCACCTCTTTATCCACATATTGAATATCCTTAATAAAACGGGGATATCGCAATTTAATTTTTTTTACTCCCATTTCCACGCCTTCTACCCATTTCTCCTAAATTACGACATATATTATAATCTATATATCGATATGGAATACCTCTTAAAATAATTGCGGAGATATACCGAAAGATTTTTTATTTCGCACACCCTCCATCCACTACACTCCCACTCTAATTCTCTCAACTCTTGTTCCTGTCCGCACCCTCACTCCCACTTCCATTCTTCTGCCTCTCCCACCACATAATGGAATCTATTAACAATATTGGATCTTCTCGAATATTACGGATATAAACTAAATTTTTGTTTCACCTCACTATCACTCCCACTCACCTCCACTCCTCTATCCTACCTATGATTTCATTGTTAAATCTAAAATCAAATATATTCAAATAATTACGGAGATACTACAAATTAGCGAATGATTGACGGTTGTGCGCGCTCTGGATGTGATGGTAGCGTGTGCTGCCATCAAACCGAAGATCCGGGTTCACGCCCCGGGCAAAGCAACATAAAATTTTAGAACAAGTTTTTTCAATCAGAAGAAAATTGTATAAGCGGGGTCGCCCCTCGGCAGTGTTTGGCAAGCACTCCGAGTGTATTCTACCATGAAAAGCTCTCAGTGAAAATTCATCTGCCTTGCAGATGCCGTTCGAGTCGGCATAAAACAAGTACGTCCGCGTCCATTTGTAGAAAAATCTAAGAGGAGCACGACGAAAATTGGAAGAGAAGCTCGGCCTAAAATCTCTTCGGAGGTTATCCACGCTTACATTCATTTTTATTTTTATTGACGGTCTTCTGGCAAGGAGTAATAGAGCGACCCTTAAGGCGATATTCCCAGAATTTTAACCACGTCGGATAACAAAACTAGCTCTGGTTCCGCCACATTTGCTATACCACATACGCATATGCTATAAGATAAACTCCAGTCACTCGAGATCTATTTCGTTATTACAACAATAACAGCCACTCGTAGAACAACTCGATGACAATCCTCAAATTAAAAAGAGCAACAACAAGCTTGCTGTCGCCACATAGGGGCAAATACCATAATAACGTAATATTAATCTAGGGCGCATCAATAGTCATATCAATAATCTCATGGACAGGATTGTGTCTGACAATTATATTTATAATTTAGCACAAACACAAGTCCTATATGTTACGTAAGTTGGACCTCGAAGGCTTCCGAATCTAGGACCTGGATGTGAGGAGTAAATTGTCGTATACTATGCTAAGTTGAAAAACTTCAACCCGATTCCATGAGTATTTCAGAAAAGATAAACCAACTTTCCTTTGAGGTTTTCATGAATGCTTGCTTATCATGTTATGTGGTTATATGATTATGATTTTTATTCTGATACAAAATCAAAATTAGAAGATTTAAGTTATAACCGCATTTCTTTATAATCTACCTGACGTGAATAGCAAAATTTCTTTTTTACAGGGTGCTTATAAAATAGTTTGCCGTTTTAAAAAAATTTGCTAAGTATTCGAACCCAGGGAAGCCTCTTCATCTTTTATTTGTAATACGCTCTAATGTAAATATATGCATGTAAATAATAAATTAACTCATATACTATGCCCGCATGCCTTACTACGAGTACATTTTACAAAACAAAATAAAAACCGTCTATCAAATCACCATTAAACTTATCTTAGAACATCATTCATTTATACAATCCGTTGTGTGTCATACATACTTACGTACCAACTCATGCCGCGACAGGCGCGTATATCCTGCCTTTTGCGCATCACCCCTGCACCAAATCCTTCAAATGCATTAACGAATTATTCTATTAGCCTTTGAGAGTTCAATATTCAAAGTATCGAATTACCAACAACCGTAACTTGTAACGTCAACATCACGGTTGCCACTTTTGGTCCATTTGGACCAAAAATGGGCCCTTCCAACCCCATTTGGTCCGCTGGTCCCTTTTTTTCAATTTTGTTCCTTTTTAGAAAGTAGCCACGATTTTGGTACTTTTCTTCCTTTTTCACTGTGGTTGAAATTCAGAACTCTGCCCACAACATTTGGCACACTTCAATTAACCCACATGTAATTTTCAATTTATTTATGTATATGGAAATCTTACCACAAATGTGCTCGGTCAATAAAATGCAGCAGACCAATGACATTTCATAGTAGATATTTAAGGCGAGGCATTAATTAAAAAAGTCATGGATCTAAAGGCAAACACATTACACGAACTTATCAGAAAAATTATTGTTTTAGTATCAAGATATTTCGATCGGTTATCAAACAGTTTTCGTGATAGATTTTTTCTTCACTAATTGAGCTAAGAAAATTTGTCTCAAACGCACGTATGCCTCTAAGAAATTTGGCAGGGCTTTTCACTGATGGATGAATTTGAATTGAAAACTAAGTAAAATAATGAAACTAATTGGTGCAGGAGTATTGTGGTGTTCCAGGAGTATTGTGGTGGTAAGGCACACCGAATACTTGAAAACTAAGTAGCTTGGCATAAGACATATTTTAACTGTAAGTAAGGCAGGAATACTTCTTGAAAGCGGTAACTTTATAAATGAATACGAATCGCGTTTGAAAAAATTTACTTTTATATTTATTCTCGTAGGTACAGAACATAAACTTCAATAACAACGCTGTTAACTCATTCCTAGTACCTACTTAAATGGAATCACGTTCCGTTATTGCACAGTTGAAACTTTTAAGACGTTTGATTTTAATCTCAACGTTCAGGGGAAAAAGTAAGCATCATTTATGATTTACTGAGTGTGCTCATAGTTCGGCTACACCAAAACGCAAATTTTTGAGCCTTTTCTTACTAGAACTTACTAAAACCTTACTGCGCTATAAATTTTATTTCTTTCCAATTAACAACATAATGCTGGATACTAAGAGCTGTGTCATCAAAACTACGTTCAAAACGTATAGCTAGTTAAAGCATAGACTTATCCTAGACATTTGAAAATATAATAACTAAAAGTAGTGTTTTTGTTTGTGCAGTTTAAATTAAGTCTCCTATTCGCCTAAGTTTATTAAAATTTTTTATAGGAAACCATGGAAACATCTTGAAATTTTATATTCAACAACGATTACGACACATTTGTGAATTGCTTGTTTCACAATCAAATAAAACAAAATTTGGTCCTTTTTCTAAGATTTGGTCCTTTTTTTCGATGTAATTTGGTCCCAAATGAAAACATGGTGTGGCAACCGTGGTCAAACATTACAAACAGATGAGGGCTAAACTTTTGCTTTATACGAATATATCGCTTTTACTTACTTCTGCGCAGCTTCATGTTGTAGTTGCGCGTTGCTTCTAATGGTCTTCAATTTATTGAATCTTTCTTTATTTGGAAGCAGATTTTTATTTTGCTTTTTGGACAGCTTATTTTTTTGTTTTTGGTCGTTTTTTATTACATCTTTTTGTTGTTTTATGGTTGCTCAGCATGCGCGTCAATTGAATCAGTTGAATTTGAGTACCAATCGATTTGATTATGGTTCGAAATTTTTGTGATTAAATTAACGGACATTGGAGTTTCATCAAGTTATTTAATAAATCATTGCGGCAGGAATAGTTGAAGCAATTTGACATTTGATGATTTTCAAATTTTTTGTATTAGACACATATATGTAAGTATTACATATATAATTAGACAAAATTAAATAAATATGCAACCATTGTGTTGTACTTTGTTTGAAAGATGTACATTAGGTTGGGTCGATTTATTAACCGATATCGCGCCATCGATTTTTCGATAGGATTTGGGCTCGGCAAAAAATTTTGGAGCCTGCAAAAAAAAATGGCGAAAGGGTTAATTTTCGACCAAAACACTCCCCAAAACCACAAAAAATATAAACTGTTGTAAAAACGTTGGCGATAACAGTTTTTTGAAAAAAAAATATTTTTTGTGTTTTGGGGAGTGTTTTGGTCGAAAAATTGACCCATTCGCCATTTTTTTTGCAGGCTCGAAAATTATTTTTTGGGTATGCGTAGTGGAAACTTTTTTTCCTGAGCCCAAATCCTATCGAAAAATCGATGGCGCGATATCGGTTAACTTTCGTCCATACAAATCGACCCAGGTTAATGTAAATTTTACTTACTGCCTATCAGGCAAAGAGGTAGACTAAATATACTCAGGTTCTTTGTAAATCGAAAAAAAAACGATCACTCCGCTTTACGATAAGCTATATAAAGGTATTTTTGAAAAAGTAGGTTCGGCACTAAATAAAAGCGTAACATTTTGAAATGTCAAACCCTCGTACACACTAGTCATATTGATCTGAAATATAAGCTAAAAAGTAACTTCTTTATCGAAATGGAGTTAGTGCGCGACTCGATACCTGTAAATCGATTGTTTGGTGGAATATCACTCTGTCTCGGGTGCCGTTTCGAAAACGCCACTTTTTACGAGAATGTTTGAATAATGCACTATTTCAAAAACGTCCTATTTCAGGGCCCGTATCGTGTGTTACGATTCGTATCGAAATCAAGTTTTCACTCAAACAATTAAACCAAAATAGCTTTGAAATCGTGAGTCCGAATAACGACGTATGTTAACTAGAGCCTTCGCATACTAGTTGGATTTATAATTTATTCATATTTATAAATTGAGTGAAGAATGGATTCCGATACGAATCGTAACACACGATACGGGCCCAGAATTCGGTTGAAGAAGGCCCTATCTTAGATTTTTTTCATGAACTTCCCGGCTTATGTCAAAATGTATTGAGTTTGAGTTCAGGTAGGGGCGTTTTTGAAAAAAAATCTGAGATAGGCACTCTTCAAACTCTTCAAAAAGGGCATTGGAAATAAATTCTTAAACATGTCGTTATTCAATCGTGTTATGAGCTAGAGTGCTTTCGAAAATGTAGCCGGGATAGACTGTTATTCCACTCGGCAGTCGAAATTTACACTGTGATATCAGACATTTCTAAACCAAACAACATCGTTTTCCCGGCTTTAAGGCTCGTTTTCATGAAAACAGCCGTAAGCGACTTTTTCAGTTTTGCCGTGATATTATTCACGTCATCTAGATCCCGATAAAAATTTAACTTGCAAATGCAACAACTTTGTAATCTTTATATGTTAATCAAGTTAAATTTTTATCGGGATCTGGATCACTGCCGATTGGAATGCGTCTATTGTGTTTAAAAAGTACGTAAGAAAAGGCCCCTGAGCGTCAGAATTGACACAGAGTAAGAATATGAAATTAGTACATAGGAGGGTAGCAGAGAAAAAAGGAGTATATCACAAAACAATGAAATAATACAATATTTGCTTGCGCAGTTCACTGACTTTGAGCATTACGTTATTGCAACTCTGTTGAGTAGCTGTGACGTCATATTATCAATGCATTCGGCTTTCGAACATTTGTCTAGTTGTTTGAGAAGTGTAACCAGAATACGAGTTGCTCCAAAACACCCGAACTATTAGGGCAGAGGCAGAAAGGCATGGTTGCAATGAGCTTACTGACCCATCCCCTTAAAAAACTTGTCTGCAACTCGTTTGTTCGTTATAAGCTAAACTACTAAGTGATAATGTCGACGTTGTATCAAGAGATTAGATCGAGTAAAAAGAACTTCGTGTTTTTTCTGTTCGAAATTCAAACTTGAGGATCGTATCCCGGAAACTTTGTTTGGATTAACTTCCTAGTTTCTCGGTAGAAGCTATTACGTTAAGCAATTATTTAATGTAACAAAACAATGCGTACTGCGCTTTTATATTACCTCTTGGAGTCCCCTAGAAAATCACTCCTCAAAAAGCAGTCGTTGAAAACATTCGTCAGGTGGAAGCAGCTCACTTGAACACTCTTACGTTCCGTTGTGTTACCACAGCAACTAACGCCGATACTGATTTCTTATCATTAGGAGAACCACTGCACAGCAACAATATTGGTACTTCCGTATAAGGCAAACATCGATCTCCGAAATTTTCTCTGGGACTCGAATACATCGCTACCAATATATTTGCGCCTTGTCCCTAAAACCTTGGCATTTAAACATGAAGTAATTGGGTGACTCCATGTCGTTATCGTCCATGCAACTTACACAGTTTGGATTTCCAGATACTGAGTCGCACTGTATGGATTTCTAAAGGGTAGTTTCTGGGAGCGGTCTAATCCACATGGATAGGCCTTAGAGAACCATAGTAATGTCGCTGAGGTTTTTGTTATTAACAACTGATTAGAAGGATCTAGACATCCGGTATGAGGTGGCGTCAACCAGCACTTACTTAGCTAATCGGAGGTCATCCTTCAATTATCAGACTGCAAATGGCAAGCTATGTAGCAAAGTGATTGCTGTCATTCACGCGTATCAGCTCGGGCTATGAGATTCGCGTGACCGGTGCCAGGAACGTCGTCATTCCCTGGTACCAAAATGAAATGTGAGATTTATTTATACCACTTATCATACTATCGAAGTAGCTCAATTCGGGATTTTTTTGGGTGGATTTATCTCACTCTCCTAGTCCGTATCAAAAAGGATCATAACACAGTCTGACAGGGAGATTTGGTTTTTTACTGAAATATCCGGCAAATCTGTGCTTTTAGAATATGAAGGAATTCCTCTTATACTGCTAAATTCTATATGCAAAATCACGTTAGTTTATCTTGCCGCAGCCCCACAACTCATGCCTAGCTCATGCGGTGCTCCTCCCTAATGGTTACTCTTCGGATAAGTTGCTGGACTTCCGTCATGTACGTTTTGGCATTCTGTAAACTAATCTGTTCTCACTTACATATAACTATGATACCGACGATTCCGGCTCCCCAACCTGCTACATAAGGACGATCTTCCCCTTTAGGCATCGTCGACATCCTTCAGGTTATCATCTGCTTAATCTTCAGCAAGTATATGCGCGCCGAGGGTTTCCTGGTAGGCTCCGAAGCCAGTATGGTCCTCAACGAAAGACCATAAGATGTGATCATGTGAAGGAATTAGCTCTCGAAGTCTTGAATCGAAGACCGTAATGCCATACAAAATCAATATCTGTTAAACTCACCTCAGATCACCGCAATTGAATTCTTTCGATTTATCTGGTTTGTGTGAAGCAAAGTGTCACAGCAAAGATATTCCACACGTACGAGTATGTGGCTGAAGGGCGGGCAACAACACTACAAAGGAGTGTCGCAACAACGAGCAGCAAAGTTAAAATCAATTTTTCTTATTTAAGCAATTATCGATAAAACTTTGATTGCAAGACAATTTCGATGGTGGATAATGTGCAGACACTACATGGTGTTAATTTCATTGGAATGTGGATAAATATGCAAATTGATGGAGCGGCGTTGCATATGACGGATGGAAGCTGAAACTCAAACTTCGTACAGCAAGCGAGCAAGTCAAAAGCTTATGAATAAGTAATCCATGTAATGTTGTAATAATTGTGTAAAAAGTTTGTTGTTGTTGTTGTTGTTGTTGCTGGCGAAAGTGACGACAAAATTCACAACGGTAACAGCGGTCTATCATCAAAGGTAAATCGTAGCGGTTCGATTGATCTACACAAATCAGAGCAAAGTAATTTTTGGTTGCGACAAATCTTTATATATCGAACAAAATATTGAATCAATCAAACACTCAATCAATCAGCAAGCGGCATATCAAGCATCACTCTGTTAGCACACACCACTTACCTACCTACACTACATACATACAAATAACAATCGATTATTTACTACATAACACCTGAGTCGTCGTCGTTTGCAATGCATTTTGTTGTTGCTGCTGAAATTTCTGACTTTTTTGCTTTTGAGTGATTGTGACGTGACAGCTATGACGGATATGTATTATGTTTGGCTTTGGTTGTCGCTGTGATTATTGCATCTGTGATTATTGAATTTGCATTGATAAATTTGCATATTTGAGTGCGTTTCGATTGGATTCGAAATTTTCCGATTGCATTGCACTGCCGAAAAAGGAGCCGCGCACTCACACGCACACACACATGCACAAACAGTGCGCGAGTGTTGATTCCATTTTAGAGGCGTTAATGATGCCGCCAAATGAAAGTGGAGTGCTTTGGAAATGTATTTATATATACATATGTGCAGTTTTGTAGGCAGGGCCGGATTAGCTCTGTTGACACCCTATATAAAACTACGGGAATTCCATACACAATTTTTAAACTGAATAATTGTTTTTGTTGTAGTAGCAGTGCTTCGCACTATCCAATGGGTTCGATCACTCGCAAATTGTCATCAATATCCTCTAACGGTAGTTCGAGCAAACTTGCCGTTTCAATAGGGTGGGAGCAAAAAGGTAATGATGTTAGAGGCGTTGGTTTCACATTGCAATTGAAAAGATGGGTGGTGTCATGTGGGGACACGTTACAAGCAGGACATATATTGGGCATGTCGGGGTTGATTCTAGGTAAATAAACCTATTACAGTATACAGATCGGAGCTGAGCTAGAATGCCGCGTGTTTTCCTGCGGAGTTTGCTTTCAACAACTGCGAGTTCAGTGTATTTCTCTTTAAGACGGGATTTATCGGGAAATTGTTGTTGGTCCAACGCTTATTTTTGGATGTCTTCGAGGGCCTTATTGGTGCGCCTTTTCTTCATTTGGCTAACTTTTAAGTGCCGGATTTCTTCATAGTGCCAACCCAGATGACTTCTGAAGTTACTGGGGGGAGGGACCGCTTCGATCAGATGTCTGTTGGTATGCCCAGTTTCTGGATATTCAGCAGAAACTGTTTGTTCAGCATTTCATTTCTCTTCTTTACGATGAGTATTATCGCCTCATTGTGATGATGTTCTCGAGACATAAGAAATCTTCCTGGCCTGCAGTTTCCTCCTATATGTTTCTTTAAGACTTGGCGATCATATTGCGGACCTTTAGCATTTATCTTATTTGAGGGGTGGCTCCCTCTGAATTACATTGTGAGCTTATTCCAAGTTGAATTGGCCAAATCGTAATGGTCTCACATGATGAATGAATGAATGAATGCGTCCATAGTGTTACCAGAAATTTGAACAATCTTCTTAGCAAATAATGACTGAATTCTCGTATGAATATCATATAGGATGTCCATTGTTTCTGATTTTTTTAAATAGAAATATCTTGAGACACCTTCAAATTTGATCGAATTCCATGACATTTATGAGCGTAGACTGTCCTCCTCATAATGTTGATTGTAATGACCTCCCTATTATCGCAGTTTGGCGTACAGTGTTAAAAATTAAATAGGCTATTATTAACCTGATAGACCTTATGCACTGTGTCTTGATCACAAAATCAAATGCTCGCAAATCTTTGATTTTCCGCCTAAATCAAAAAATGTCTCATACTAATTCTCGAAGTTAAAATGTTTATATTTTAGCGACTATTTTGACTTACGGACTCTTTTGAATTGATCCAGCAGGGCACGGGATCGTTTCTGATTCTGCTAGAACATGCATAGTATAAAAATTGTTTCCAAAGTGTTCTTGGTCATATTTTCACTGCCGATCACTGACCGAAAATCATTTTCACTCAAAGCATAAATATGAGACTGTCATAATTCACCTTTTAGTAATCCATCGCTTCGAGGCTTATGCGATTGAAAAATCGATCGCATAACACCATACGGCCCCTGATTTGAATAGCTTTTTACCGTTTATAATGCCAATTGAACACTTTTTCCGAGTGCAAACAAGCATCGCAAAACTATGTAGTTAGGAAATCGGTATCTTTTTCATCACCTCAAAATTTTCGAGAGTTAGCCGCTCAGAGTGGATACTTATGCTCAATTTTTTTGGTTTGATAATTTAGCACTGCGGTTTAAATGTGATATCTTAGAAAATAAATTTTTGAATTAAGAAATAATCCCGACCCGATGTATTTGTTTTCCCATCCAACTTCACGATGAAAATCTTTACTTTGCAATATTCGTTGAGGGCCCCTAGCTAGTTGCCCAATGGATAGTCCGCCTCTACAAATTTTTGGAGATTGTTATATTCATTCACTAGTAGTGGTTTGTAGTTGCCAACTTTTGCCTTTTATGCCGCCAATAGTTTTGAGATTTGTGTGAGAAATTGCTATGTTGTGATTGCGGTTGAATTTATAATTTTGCCAAATTTTGATGATAAAAGCCACCGACATCAAAAGCGAATAGCGGTTATATGAAATAAAATAGACAAAGCATTTAGTTGTTAAGTGGATATGAAAATTTACATATTCTGTTAAAATATTAATAGATGCATATATATCTATATACACATATCGCACACCAGATCACTGGGGAGCTAACTCAAAAATCTGAAATTTCGAAGCTATGCGTATCTCCGGACTTCCCAATTCAATACCAATCGGACTGTATACTCGATTTATTAATACCTCAATTGTAAAATAGAAAAGACTATGTAAAGATTTGGAATTGCATTGACGCATATGAGAGAGGCAGTCAGTTTTTCGCGTTTTCTGAACATAGCGATTTTTTGAGTTGATCGCTGTTTTGATCTTGGTCTGCGGTATGTACATACATATATACCTGATGATGTGAAAATATAATAAACGGAGTTATGTTAGTGGTAAAATGCAAGAGTTTGAGGGCTGTAGAAGCTGAGTCATTGCTCTTGAAGTTCACAAAATTTTCGAGTGAGATTTGACCCCTTTGAAGAAACAAATTATTTATTCTAGAAAAGTTTGCCATCATATTTGATATTCAAAGACTTTTATAATAATTTTTAAGTGGAATATAAAACACACACCATATGAAACCATGGCGGAACGATACAAGGTGCAGCATAGTGACATACCTACAAACATAAATAAAAATTCCATGTACGTTGTTTTTGTAAATTCGATGGACAGCTGTCAAAATCGTACTGCACCGGAAGTTGAAGTATCAAATCAAATAAAAAAAGTTTACAATCAGCTGTCCCGATGCTGTCACCTTGTATCGTTCCGCCATGATAACAAACATACATCGGGCACATGATGACCGACAGACGAAAATCATGCTCCACTAAGAAGCTTGTTAGTCCAAAATTTACTTAGGCTCGCAGCACTCCAACACTGTCTTCACATAACTTAAAGTACAGTAAGGATATGTAGTCCAGTACTAACGCTGTCTTTTCGCCAACTCCTTTCCTTGCATCCTAATTTAGCACATAAACATTTTATCTAGTTGTTTAGATACTTAAGAGATAATAAGATTATTTGACGGCTTACAAGCGCATTACAGCGAAGATTTTAACTACCACAAATACTAGACAAAAGCCAAATAACTGTGAAAGACTTTAAATAACGTTGCATAGAACTTAGAGAAACCGAAGCGGGTGAAATGATTCTTCAAAGGAACAGCAACTCAATTGCTAAGCGCTCGACTGAATATCGTTAAACAGCTGCGCTCAGCAAATGAAAAGTCCATTAGACTTAAACAAAATTGAAATGTTATTAATAGTAGAGACAAATTACAAAACGGCCACACGGCGAAGGTTGCTAGAATATACTTCTGAAGTTATATGTAAAAGAAAAGGGCTTAAGTTGATCGTGTTCGCGTTCGAAGGATAGATTTCCTTCTATCTTAAAAGAATTATGCATCATTTCTCTGTAACCGATGCGCTTGTTTCATTGCTGTTTTGCAAAGATCAGCGCTTATTAGCCTAGTCCGACTAGCATTACTGGCGTCATTGTGCCATGTTAGTACGAAATGGTGTATGAAGGCTAACGGCGCCACTCGGTATTGACGCAATAACTCAACACTGCACAGAGTTAGGCAGCCTTAGTCACAATAAGGCATCATCCAGTGAGGTTTTTTAGCTCCGTATCACGCTCAATTCTCGAGGGAACGCTCTGCATCATTTAGTGACTTCTGAAGCAAAGCTTCTGATATTTTTAAACACATGAGCCTTGGGCCAAGCAGCGATATGTGTTTTTGAAAAAGTAGGTTTATTGACGGAAACGTGTCCAAACAAATTATATGGCTCCCTAATTGAACAAAACATCTATCTGAATCTATTTGGCTCAAATCGTTGTTGTTACACTTTTGTGCAAAATTGTTAATCTGGTTACGGATGTGACAAAATCACAGTTACATGACTTCCTTCCAAAAGTAATAAAATACGTAACGTAGTCATTGAAATTGAAGTGACCTCTAAACACAGGAAAAATGGATTTGTATCGATTTAAATTTAAATTTTATTTATAAAACGTTAACCAAAAATTGCTACCACTCCGGAAATAGATAAATAATATTTCGATATCAAACCGGTAATCTTTTGATAACAAATCGTTACATTTTTGACAACAAATCCATAACTTTTCGAGAACTAATCAGTAACACACCGATAGCAAATTGGTAACACTATCGATAGGTTCTGGATTGAAAAACATTTCGATTAATTATCGATAAACTAATAAAATTAATCAAAAAGCGATAACTTCTCGATACAAATCAATATAAAGTTGGCAGCTCTCCGATAATAGATAACTTTTTCATATGATATAGATAACCGTTCGATATCATGGCAACCGCAGGGCACGAGCATACAACATACCCGATCTTTTCCTCCTCCAACCCGCATTTTCTACATCTGCTATCACTGACAAAGCCTAATTTTAAGGCATGTAAGACCACAATGTAGTGACCAGTCAGAATACCCTGCCCTGAGTCCTCACTTTTTTATGGTAAGAGTAACTTTGTTATTGGCGGCCACCGTGGTGTGATGGTAGCGTGCTCGCCTACCACACGGTATGCCCTATGAAATAAGGTTTTTCAATTAGAAGAAAGTTTTACTAAGCGGGGTCGCCCTTAGGCAGTGTTTGGCAAGCGCTCCGAGTGTATTTCTGCAATGAAAAGCTCTCAGTGAAAACTCATCTGCCTTGCAGATGCCGTTCGGAGTCGGCATAAAACATGTACGTCCCGTCCGGCCAATTTGTAGGGAACATCAAGAGGAGCACGACGCAAATTGGAAGAGAAGCTCGGCCTTAGATCTCTTCGGAGGTTATCGCGCCTTGCATTTATTTTTTAACTTTGCTATTAGACCTGCTAAAGGCTATAAGACCTACACATGATTTTCGAAACTTTACGACCTCGCGCTCGTATCCATGCCTTTCCTGCTTATTCGATCATATCCACTCTCGCCTTCTCTTAATCTCGCCCAATCTAATTGGAATATCTACGGAGCAAACGCCCTATTTAGCTAGTTCATCCGCTTTATTCGTTCCCATCTATTCCCTTATACCCTCGGATCTTTTAAAGATGTATGCGTCTCGCAAACTCGATTCTTTCCAGGATTGCTTACACCCTAGCAAGATGCTGTGTTTTACGAGATTATTGCCTTAATGGCTGCTTGGCTGTCAATATGTATAAAATTTGGCGGGGCTGCAGTTTAAGTTATTATTAAGATAACTCGCTCATGCTTAGTCCATTTACACCAGATAAGTTCGAAAACAAATTGATAACACGCCGTTCAGTTTCGGTTCCCGCTTGGGTTTTGGCTTGGTTTTTACGTATCATCTTTTCCCCTCCTCTCCCTCTCCTCTCCCTCTCCTCTCCTCTCCTCTCCTCTCCTCTCCTCTCCTCTCCTCTCTCTCCTCTCCTCTCCTCTCTCTCCTCTCCTCTCCTCTCCTCTCCTCTCCTCTCTCTCCTCTCCTCTCCTCTCCTCTCCTCCTCTCCTCTCCTCTCCTCTCCTCTCCTCTCCTCTCCTCTCCTCTCCTCTTCCTTTCCCTTTAGCAACAACTTTACGACGTACATTGTTCCTAAAGTACACTAAAGTGTAGTGACTACTCTTACGCTTGCATTCTCAATTCCCCTAAACCACGACCAAAGATGTTTACTACATATTAAAAGCATAGTAAACATACTCCACAACCGATTCGTTAAATTATTTGAAGCGCACATCACTAAGGTGTTTAGTTATTTCCGCTACAAGGCAAAACAAGCACGTTCAGATAATTTAATATACTTATGCTTAGTAAGTATACATTAACAAGCCATAATAGCGACATATCTAGTTACTAATGCATATGTGAATATACAAACAAACACACATACATGCATACATATGCAGAAGCAAACTTATGGCATTATAGTGTAAGCACCTCAAGGAAGCATCGATATTTGACAGAGCTTAGGAAGCTTCAGAATACTAAACATTCTTACATACTTATGTATATGTATGTATATTTGTTTACATATACAAATATATAGCTATGTTATTAAGCTGAATATGTTCGCGTTTATGTATTTTGAATCAAATACATGCTGACAGAAACTCCCTGTTGTCCTTATCAAAGCTTAACAACACACGCACATAGGCACTCATGTGTTGGTATGTATGCACTTAAGTTAGTTTTAGCAAAGCATATTCTCTGTGTACTTAAGTAAATATTCACTTCGCCCCCAAGGTGTGTTAATGTGATTTCATATTCCAAGCAGCGAATTTGGATTAGATTGCAGCAATCAGGTGTCTCGTCTCGTCGTCTTTGTCCTTAACTATTTCATAGTGAATTGCTAAACAGTTGAGATGCGAGCTATGTATGTGGTTACAAATGTACCTACATTGCTATATAGAATTAAATTATCTTCGAATTATGTGTAGCTAAGTAAGTGTCAAGATAAATATATAAATTCATATCGTTTATTAATGTATATTAAATTGTATGGTTTTTAGGTGCGATATAACAATTTCGTAAATGTTTATTATAATTAAATTAATGGGCTTATCAGACATTCATGTTATCCATTAAACTTGTAGTTTTGTATACAAAAGTGTTTTCAGATTAGAATTGGAATAGTGTTACGAAAGTTTTATTATATGTAAGTGTGCTTTGGAAGGTTTTAAGAGAAGGCAAAGTTGGATGGCAGTGCCAAAAATTGGACCTGGTAATTTGATTTAATAAAGGTCATAATCACTCCCTATATTTAAAGCCCCTACATAGGTATATGAGACTGAATCAGTTTATTAAGGTAGGTAGGTTGAACTGCGACTGATTAGGGTTAATACGGGATCTCTAACCATGGAATCTTAACCAGAGATTGCAAAGAATTGTTATTGGACCAAATTTAAATACAAGAAAAAGGCGTACCAAGTACTCGTAAAGTTCGTCTGAAGAACACATGTTTTTAAAACTAACCGGGCTCGCACAGGGGTAAACTTTTCGGAGGTAAACTTTTCTAGAAAAAAATTGTCGGGCTATTTGAGAAGTTATTGTTTTGTTATTTATCGACTTATTATCTATAATGAAATTATTGTCAAGTCATCGGCTTATTATTGGTTTCTTATGAGCGTCTAATCGACGGGTTACAGATGTGCATTGCTTTTATATTGAATTTTTTCGTTGCCTGTTTTATATCACACCAATGAGCATAGATAAGAAATCGATAAAGCGCCGATAATAATTAGTAATAGTTCGGTAAAAAAATCTATAATGTTTCTATAACTTTATGACAGCAAATCGACAGTTTTGCGATAGGAAATCGATAACTTTTCGATAAAAAATATTCAAATATTAGAATCTTTATTTTTCTAATAACAAATCGATAACATTTTGATAATAAATGTATAACTTGCCTATAAAAAATTTGTAACACACACTGATATTTTTTTGATTACAAATCGATAACTTTTCGATAAAAAATTTATCAATTTTATGACATATCGATAACTTTTGAATGGCAAATCTTTATTTTTTTAATAACAAATCTGATGTTTTTTTGATAACAATCGATAAACTTTTTGATAGCACATGTACAATTTTTCGAAAGTCGAAAATTTTTGGGATATAAATATATAAATTTTCATAATGAACCGTAGCGATAATGACACTTCCCGAAGGCCTTGGGGAGTGTTATCGATGTTGATGATCCTTTGACGCCGCCTTTTCGGTAACAAGCACCATTAAGGTGCTAGCCCGACCATTTCGGGAACGATTTGGTATGACCACATGCACCTTCTATATCATCCCGCACTCCCACCACATAGATCCATGAGGAATATGGTATCGCCAGAGCCTTGGCTGTTAAAGAAACAGGATTCGCCACGGGTAGGTGAGGTTGACAATTGTCGTTGGTTGGAGAAACTATATACTGCGCTGGCAACCCCTTGAAAGGGTTGTGCTACACAGCCCCATAAATCAATTTGGTATTTTAGTCGCCTCTTACGACAGGCATAGGTGCCATCGGTATATTCTAAGCCTTCTAACCCGCTGTGGGAATTGATGGCTCATCGAAAATTCTTGTTATCAATAGCAAGTTTATAAGACTTCTATAACTCGCCTATAACTTTTCGATAGCACACCGAAGGCAAAAGAAAGGAAAAAGAAAATGAGTTCAAAGGGAAGACTAGAAATCGAAACTGAAAATTCATCTGCATTGATGATGCCGTTTCGTAGTCGGCATAAAACATGGCACCTCCAGCCAATTTGTAGGAAAATTTTTAAAAGAAGCATGCCGCTAATTGGAAGAGAAATCGCGCTAAGTATTTATTTATTATTTTTTTCTTTGTGGCAGCACGGCTATTGGAGACTGAGCTATCCTGAAGCGGTCTAATTGCTCTATCCATAACCTATGCCTGCGCATGGAAAGCACTGCCATAGTCTGAAACAGCTGGGCGC
This sequence comes from Eurosta solidaginis, assembly GCA_029619165.1. Taxonomy (NCBI): domain Eukaryota; kingdom Metazoa; phylum Arthropoda; class Insecta; order Diptera; family Tephritidae; genus Eurosta; species Eurosta solidaginis. Next base: position 13,648 of record JARSSU010007291.1, on the reverse strand, counting down.
AGTTCCCTTTTCTAGTTTTAAGCCATCTACGTAGACTGTAATTTCTCTACCACTGCTTAAGCCCTCGTCGCGTTCTTCGCCAAAGGGTACTTTATGTTCTGCACTTGGAAATCTATAACTGCTGTAATATTGAGCGTAACGGACGTTGGTTTAGTTCTGAAGCCGTTTTATCGATCCATAGCCACATCATCTAATATCGTCGCATGCCCATAATCGGGTGGTCTCCGCATGTTAGGTTATCTCAGTCAAAGATACCATGGAATGAAATCGTTTGGGTACAATGTTGTAAGGACTGACATATAAAACTATCTCGAGATACATTTTTCATATCCTTGGAATGTTGTTTTAAGCCAGATTTAGGCAGTATGCTCTCTAAAGAAAATTGGCTATTTGAGCTAAACGACATATGTTAATGTGAAAAAAATTAAGACAACCGGCATCTTGAAAACTTTAACTTAACGTCTCTCAAAGTAGACTGAGCAAATAACAACGTCATATACTTTACATATCAAACAAAACGAAAAGCGATTGTTGTACCGTTTGTTTTAAGTTTGGGCATAGCGAACTAAATATTTTTTATAACATTTCATAATTCGATTTATAGTAATAGACAACACCATCTACGAATTCGAAACAAAATATTCTAGTTGGCACAAAACAAGTTTGCAAATATCTTTATTAAACAAATTAAAAATTAATTAGCACATAAATGATAAAGCATACTTTCGGGCGCTTTTAGCTAAAAAGCAGCATACGCAAACTTGAAAACCGGTTAGACCATATTGGCATAGTCAACACAAGCACATAGATTAGATCATAATTATTTAACCTTTTCTGACAACATGCCCAAGCAAAAGAAACAAGAAAATGGCGCTCACATAGTACGATGGAGAATGAAGAACAAACAGCTGTTGGCACAAAATAACATTACTACGCATTATGAAGCTCCCACGAGACCTCAATCGGCACAAATGTTAAACGACTTTACAAATAAATTTATATACTTACGGATGTTCGTATATATGGATGTTTTTTTTGTTTGCATAAATAAATAGGGAAGCACAAACGCACACATTTTAAAATAAATATTTTATTAAAAACCAGACGCAGGTAAGCTGCTACGTTTGTTGTTGGTGTTGGTGAATTGATAGTACAAAAGGATGGCAGGACGTCTGAGTGGCAAATGTTTTCCGGCGCAATATTCCTAATCCGATTATCGTTTGTTGTAATTGGTCATAGCGCCAAGAACAGCAGAAAAGAGAAAAAGTCAACAAACGCTCTGAGCTGCCTCTCTTCTTGTTTGCTTGCTTTGCCTTGACGTTGGTATAATAATGCCATCAACTTTCTACGCCCACCTCTACGCCTCGAGCTTCCTATTTGTATGTAGCAAATTCAAAAATTTAATTTTACAATTTGCTACCTAATTATTTATTTAAAACAAATTGAAAATTAATTTCGTCAGTGCGTTATGTACTTGAAACAAGCGCACAGTGGGGCGTTGGTAGTAGAAATGCTTTTTTTTCTAAGATTTAAATCTTACAAAATGTTTTAGCCTTATCGGATAAAAATCGAGTTACACTTACATTGCGGATAAAGCTGGATATGTGGAGATTTATAGACAGTTATTTGTGTCAGAAAAAATGGGTAAATCTTGGAACTTTAGGTCAGGAGACCAAGACTAGGCTATACAAATCTCATTTACTATTTATATATCCAATAAATAGTCCTGTACCACCCGAAAAACTGGCTACGAGCTACACCTGAAGTCACTTCAAGTCAGACATACTTTTTTATAGCGACTTCCTGCTGCAGTAAAGTGCTATCAACTAACATATAGATCTTTGTTAACAGCTAAGCTACCTTAATTTAGGTTAGGTTAGTTGGGTGGCAACTGCACAGTTAAAGAACAGTTCACTTGGACACTTTTAAGTTGGACCCGCTGTATTACCATATACTCTAACGATGTCACTGGCTTCCATTTAAGTATTTAGAAAATCGTTGCGTGACAACGATAAAACTCTGATTGAGGAATGATGATCGATCTTGGAAATTTCCTCCGGATATTCGAATACGTGCCAACCGAGATCGTAAATATCTCGTCCTCGCAAAGGTAGCATAAAGTGGCTAGATGATTCCCAGCACGTCGTTCTCTAGGGAGTACTGTATGGACTCCTATTGAGCAGTACACTGCTAACAATGCAATAACATGAATAGATTTGGTAACCCTTAGCAGCATTACCGAGCTCTTGAACTCAAAAACGAACCAGAAAAGTTCGACACACGACAAGAGGTAGTGTCAGCCCAGCGTTTTTAAGCTGATTCGAAGGCCCACTTGTTAAGAACCATACATCAAGTGCATGACTGACAAATACTTTTAATTCGCCCGTGCCTGCTGATGCCAACAGATCGACTTGACAGTTGCCAGAGATACCCTTATGCTCTGGCCCAGATAAATTTTATCAAAAATATATGTATATGTAGATGGCTCCAAACGCTTGGTCAAGCAATCTCTCGCAGCACTCGACCTCATTCCAATTTGCGTCATGGTCTTCTTAATTTTCCCAAAAATTAGTGGGACGCGACTTACATGTTTTATGCCGACTCCAAAGGTCATCTGCAAGGCAGATGTATTTTCACTGAGGAGCTTTTCATGGTAGACATACACTCGGAGTGTAAGCCAAATCACTGCCGAGGGGCAACTCCGCTTCAAAAAATTTTGTTTCTAATTGGAAATCTTTTTCTAAATTTTCGATGTTACATTGTCCGGTGCTTGAACCAAGGCTCTTCCATTAATACGTCTGATGAAATAGAGTTGTGTATGTAACAAGAGAAGCAAAAACAGTAGTCAGTCCTGCTAGGGATAAAGCCGAATTTGGTCAGAATGCTGGAGTGCCCGTAGTTCACAAGCTTATATGCCGTGTCACGAAGGAGTTTTGCCACTGCCATTTTACCAACGATGTCAACCGAGCATCGCATTAAATGCGAGTGTTGGTGTTGTACGAAGGGCTCCCGTTTATTCCAACCGGCGCAAATAGCATATAGTCTAGTGCTCTCCGCCGGACCAGAAGAGAATCGGCTGACCATCATATTATGCAGCCAGTGGAGCATCTTTGCAGTAAGTCTTCAGCGCATGCCAATTTCCTCTCGAATGCATTACAAGACAACCGAAGGCTTCCTAGCCCTGTCCTCCATATTAAGCGTCCATCACATGTTGCTAAGACTAACCCAAAGAACTCACCCCTGACAATAAACACCAGCCGTACTCCGATGGAGAGTGATATAAATTGAGAAATGTTGTATCTTCGCGTAAAAAAAACTAACTGAATTTTGGTAAGGTATCACTGAAAAGATTTTCAAGGCCATGAGCATAAGCTAACTAATTGACAGCCACTGCCTTCAAGGTCCTGAATCAGGCCGTTCATTACCAGCAACCAAAGTAGGAAGGTAAGAACACCTATGGCGTGACGCTTCTCATCTTTTCGTTGGTGGGATACTGTTTAAGGTTCCTTCTATATCAAGAAATGCGCCCAGCAAAAATTCCTTGTTCTGGAGGCACACCTCTATAAGTTGCAAACCCAAATGAAGATTTGTTTCCATACAATAACGTGTGGAGATGCCGAAAATCCTTACGTGGAAATCAATCGGGCGTTCCAGCTTTTTTTTAAAGAAACGATGATAGGCTGATTGATCTTTTGGAGAGTCATGGTAGCTTTTGGAATGAAGGTGACCATATTGAAGAGTTGAAAGCTAGCTACAGAAACCCCCAAAGTTATTTGAAGTTGCACAGAAGCTATTCCTTCCTGTCCAAGAGGCTTGTACGGCTTAAAAGAGTGATTGGCATTGGTTAACATTCCTCATAGTCCGCCAGCGTAGCATATTCCTCTGCAATTGGGACCTCCGGAAAATGAGTGTCCATAAGACACTTCTTCGCTGTAAGTTCCGCAAAAAAGGTCAGAAGATTCCCCAATTTTGTACTAAAATTTTACGTACAAACGATTTTATATAAAGCAAGTAAAAATATGAAAAAAGCTGGGGTTTTAATCTAGATCTCTTTATTTGGACACAATTTTATAAAAGTTGCCCACTGTGCGATGCAGTAAACATAAAAAGTTCAAATAACGCCAATACGTATACGTAGAATCCTTATTATAAGAGGAAATGTGGGCACAAAAGCCGACTCTTAACATCCCAAGTTAAGCAAAACGTCATATTTGTGAAACTTCGTCGGAGTAACGGTATGCTACTCTCCATATATAATATCACTGTAAATGCCTTACGGGTCAAGTGTGCGGTTTATTTTGATTGTTGGATGCTGAAAAAGGTTTTAAGCTTTTCACTCTACAAGTTGGCGAATCGTAGGAGGGGGTACACATTTAAGATGTAAATGGAAAATGCTATTTGCTTTTGGAGCCTGCTTGCTTTCAAGGCTATGTCCACAAAATGGCGTCGAAATGAAAATTCAATTAGAAAATAATTTTGCAAACTTTTCCTAGCAAAAACCAACTCATGGCTGTTGATTTTTGTGTTATTGTTGTTGCTGCTGCTGCTGTTATTCTAGTATGTCTGTAGTAAAATGTGTTCTCTTTTTGTTGTAACTGCTTCAAAATTCAATTTGTTAAGATGTTGAAATTCGCTTTTGCCACCATTATCTAAATATTTGAATGAAAAAATATTTTGCTAATTACTTATGCAATTAATATTATTAAGCTAAATTTATGGAAAAGTTTCGGAGTGGTATTAAATTTAATTAGTAATTAAGTTAATAATTAAAAAAATATTTTGGCTGTATTGAACATTCTTAAGATTTTTATTTCTGTTTTGTGTGCATACATGTTAAATTCCAATTAGAATTAGCAATTGATGCAATTGGTTCATATTCTCTAATTCATTAAACAATTAGAAATAGTTCAACTAATTCCCATTAGATAATTGAAATTTTTTTCTAATGGTAAATCTAATTGCAATTAGTTGTCATTAGCAAAAAAATTGGTTTACCTTTACAATTAGAAATCTAATTGACTTCTGCTAATGCAATTAGCTCGAATTAGAATCAATTATTTATATTTATTTACATCGTTATTCGTTCACTTCAATCATTCTTTGAAAAAAATTTATCTTTATCAAAATAATTGATTCTAATTCGAGCTAATTGAATATCTAATTGCATTAGCAGAAGTCAATTAGATTTCTAATTGTAAGGGTAAACCAATTTTTTTGCTAATGACAACTAATTGCAATTAGATTTACCATTAAAAAAAATTTCAATTATCTAATGGGAATTAGTTGAACTATTTCTAATTGTTTAATGAATTAGAGAATTTCGCAAATGAAGGTTAATTAGCAATCATTAGCATTATCTAATCATTACTTAACATCTATGTTTGTGTGTAACATGAATTTTCCATACCATGGGCGTTAAGCCGAATGTCTCTTTCAATTTGCGTCACTCTGCTTTTTAATTTTTCCCACAAATAGGCCGTATAGAACCTACCTTTTAGATGTAGACTTAAACAGTATCTGCATGGCGGATGAATTTTCGTAGAGAAGCCTTTCATGTCATACACACACTCGGAGTATTTGCAAAACCATTACCAAGGGGCAAACCCGCCATTGGTGTTATTTCACCCCGTCATGGGTGTTATTTGACCAGTGAAGTCTTCACGTCTTATCTGCGAACCGCAACCTGCTAAGCCCTTGGCAAGTCTTCACATTTGAGGCTTGGACTAACTGTGACTCTTTGTTTAAAAGAAAATTGTCTGCTGCCCCATTCATTAATGATTAATGATTATTCTATATCAACCGATATGGTTTAGCCGATTTTAGCATAATTTGACACCAAGAAAAGAGTCTAGAAGCGGAACTGCGTTCAAAACGATCCTTGTTCTATATCGGGCCATCTGAAGACGCCAAAAAAGAGGCAGCATAACGAACAATTATTAAATGGCAACAACGATGGGAGCAATCGAGGAAAAGAAGCTGAAACTACACATTGAACTATCCAAAGCATATGTTCAGTGATCACGACTACTTTCATGAGTATTCCAAAAAGCGTAGGACAAAAGAGGATCTTTTCTGAATAGGAAAACACAAAGTTTCTTTTGAGGAGTTGGACTGCTGTGAGCAAAATTGCAGCCTACAGATAAGGAAAGAAAAGGAAAAATAAAAGGAAGGGATACGAAAGGATGGGATGTTAAAAGTCAAAACCGACGCCAAAAGATATCGTTTTGTTATCGGCGTCTTATCGACGAGATGTAGACTAGTTATCGAATTGTTATAAACTTGCTATATATAACAAAGGCTATCGATGAGTTATCGATTTTTTATCAGTTTCTTTATCGAAAATTTATCGATTCACTGTCGAAAACTCCATTATTTTGATTTGATTTCGAAAAGTTGTCGATTTATAATTGCAAAGTTTTCAATATGTTATCGAAAACTATCGATATGCTATCGGAATGCTATAAATTTCTCGACGAAAAATTATCTATTTGTTATTCGTGTGTTATCTATTTTTTATCGAATTTTTTTCAAAAATTTATTGGTTTGTAAGACAAATTATCGATTTATTGTCGGACTGTTACCGATTCGTCGTGTTATCGAGTTGTTATATGACGATTTTTTTGCTGCTCAGTATCCGTATCAATTTTATCGTATTGAAACAAAATTATTTATTTGTTCTGAGAAAACCAGGTCCCGTATCAGGAGCGGATTCAGGGGAGGTCCAGGGGGTCCACATCACCAGTTTCTCGATGAATGTTTCATGAGCTTTTAAGCGTGAATTGATAATTATATGTATATGTGCACAGATGCGCATGATTATATTTTAATGCTATTTATCTTAATATATAAAAAACACGTCTCACAACATTTTTGGGCGCGTTGGACTCCTAAACTACTGAAACAGATTTTGAATTTGTTTTGCACACCGTGTGTAGTTTGACCTAACTTGAGAGATAGGATAGGTTATATCTCAGTTATAGTCGCAATATTATTTTATTGCAATTTTTTATTAGTTTATACGTAATAATAAAATGTTACTTATACGCAGTGGCACTCATATTTTCAGGTGGTGCGGATATACTTCCGTGCAATTGCTTGGTGTTTAATTAAACAACCTGCTTATCAATAAAAAATATTATAGCGAATGATATCAAGTATAGCCCGCCGAGAGGGTGGGGGGCGGGGGTTACTAAGGGAGCCCGCGATTTAGAGGTACTATGACATTTTTTTTAATTCAGGAGAGTCTTTAGTTGTGTAGAGGGTAATTTTCATACCCCTGGGTGACTAGGGTTCGAGATATAGGCCAAAACGTGGGACCAGTGAATGCCTAGACAGTGTTTATACAATATGGATATCAAATGAAAGCTGTTGGTGAGTGCTTTAGTACAGAGTAATATATTATTCAGAGACGGACTGGGACTGGGATTAGGACTAGGACTGGGACTGAGACTCGGAGTGGGATGGGACTGGGACTGGAATAAAATACATACCAGCCTCTGGGCAGGCAATAAGGGATGCAGAAGAATGAGAAGAAATTGAGAGAAGAGAAAAGAGAGAAGGAGATTGAGAAAGAGATAGAATGAGACGAATATGGAGATAGATGAAGCGAAAAAGACGGAGCGAGGAGTGAATAAAAGGATTAGGAAAAAGTTAAGAGGGGGGAGGGCAGAGTCAGACGGAAAAAGCTTATTAAAATGTATGCAGATAGGCCAAATTTAGGGCAGGACAACGTCTGCCGGGTATTCTAGTTATATTATATATTTGATGTTAGTGGAACCGAGCAATTCACAATTTCAGTTCGATACGTCCAATCCACCATGAAAATTTCATCCTTCGCGAAGAATTTTTATGTTTTGTCCCTGTTGTTGACGTAACCGGCGCGGGTTTCGCAAATACTTTGCTGACAACATTAAGGATTATTATTATTATCTTTCCATTTTTGTTGTGAATGTTCTATTGAGATTTTCTAATTTGGAGCCCCCGAATAAATTTCCTGGATCCGCTCCTGTCCCGTATAGTCTTATACGATCTGGATGAAAAACCAAATTCACTCAAACGATAGACGAACAAAAAATATACATAATCTTAATTCTTATATTGTAAAAATACCTCACGACCCGTTTAATAAAATTTTACTGTATCATGGATAAAAAAATCTAACTCTATCAAGTTGAGAATAAATATAAAAAAATCTCTGTTTCAATCCTAATGTAATCTGGTCCAAATTCGAAGTAATTTGTTTCATATGCAAATATCTAACCACATTTTATTTCACACAGAGAAAAACTATTGTGAAATTAACTTAAAATCGCGTATACCCACAACTTAAACTTAGGCATAATTAACCTACTAAATTTTTTTCATCATCCTAATCAATAACACTGCGGAACAAAATTTTGCTGTCTGAGAGTTTTAAGTCGATTAAGGGTAATTTGGGGGCGCTGATTACGAAAATAACATCAGTTTTGTCAAATTGGCTCTAGTTTTTGAGATAATGACTTTTAAATATTTCACGAAAAAACCTAATTAAAAATACCAATATGGATTTAAATTATATTTTTATTGCGCGCCTGTAGAAAAATATTACAAAAATAAAAAAAAATATATTCTTTTCATTAATTATTTTAAAAAAATTACAAAAAAGATTATCTGTGGGACCTCCTACGATGTTGTTGCTCAGGACAATCCCGTATTAAGTTCCAGCAGTAGTCTGCCATCATGTGGTCGCCCCATCGACCTTGGTATCTTTCTTCCATTTTTTTATGTCCTGGTGGAACCGTTCACCTTGTTCCTCACTGTAATCGCCTAGGTTGTCCGGAAATTTGTCCAAATGACTATGTAAATAATGTAATTTAATGCTCATTTTAGCTCCGAGTTTGTGAAAATTGAGAAGCATATCAGCACCAAGTTTTGCCTAGTCTGCTGATTTATGATTTCCCAAAAAATTTTTGACTACATTAACAAAGCTTAGCTAGGCTTCAGATTCAATTTGCGACATATGGTTCAGTGTCTTTGATAAGGGTACGAATTTGAGGACCATCGAAGACTCTCGCTTTTAATTTTTCCATACTAAGGACTGCAAATTTTTTACACACATATTCGAAACAGTCACCTGTCTTATCAATGGCTTTAATGAACTGTTTAATTAGCCCAAGCTTGATGTGAAGTGTTGGAAGAATCTTTTTTTCTCGGCTTATGAGTTGGTCATGAACCACATTTGCTGTTCCTGCCTCCATATTTTCTCTCACAGGCCAGTCCTTTCTAATCCAATGTTCACTTCTTGCACGACTGTCCCATAAACATATAAAACAGCGAGATTTAGTATACCCAAAAAATTCACCATCTTCAAGTCCACGCAGACTGACCACTTATGTTGTGCATACAAAATCTTTGCTAAAACAATTTTAACATTTTCGTATTCTTCTTTTAGTTTGGTACATGACCGATTGGAACCGAAGCAAGTTTATTTCCACTGTGCACATTTCAGGCTTCTTTTTGAGCTATCTATAAAAAGCCTCCAATGTTCGGGGTTATATTCGGGAAGGGCCATAGCACTTAAGAGTCCAGAAATATTGTTACAATATACAAGATTGTCTTATTTGGTGAAGTAAGGCAGAAGGCATTGCTCTCTGTTCCTAAAGGCTGTAATAGCAACACCAGGTTGTAGACAAAATTTTTGTTTTAGCCTCGAAGCCAGAAGTTCAGACGACTTTTTCGATAAATTGAAGTCACGAACCAAGTCAATGAGCTCTTCTGTAGAAAATCCTGTTTCGTAAAACTACTTTCTTCCAACTCACTTTCACTGCTGCTTATCGAATTTTTTTGTGTCTCTGACATTTGAACATCATCACAGTTCGCGGTAGATGGTGATAAAAAATACTGGAATTGGCAAATCATGACTGTGCAATACGGGGGGCTTAGCTGATTTTATATTAGGATAAACCCAAGTACGTTTTTATGCCTGCACAAAAGTAGCAATCATTTAAATGATTAGCTGGCTCAGTCCATATCATCGGAATTCCAAAATGAAGACCTTACGTCCTCCTTGGCTCCAGTATCGCAAAGATTCTGCACAAGACTTACACACGATATTGGGCACCCAATATTTATTCTTTTGTGCAAGGTTTCTCCCAAAGTATGCTTTGTAGGTATTTTTCACAAACTCTGTCCATTTTTGAAGACAAAACGAAATACAATACTCGCAATAAGACACGAACTGATAACGTTAACGTCAAAAAGCAGATAAATGAAAAATAAATAATTAAACAGTTGAATATATAACAAAACTTATGGCGGAATAATGAAATTAATACAACTGGATGGGTCATATAATTTTTTTCATTAATTTCTTAAGTTTCGTTTATCTCAAGAACTAGAGCGAATCGAAAACAAGGAATGCTAATTCGGGTGTAACCGAACAATACATACTCAGTTGAGAGCTGTGGAGACAAAGTAAGGGAAAAACACCATGTTGTAAATAGAACCTAGGGTAACCCTGGAATGTGTTTGTATGACATGTGTATCAAATGGAAGGTATTAAAGAGTACTTTAAGAGGAAGTGGGCCATAGTTATATAGATGGACGCCATTTAGGGATATCGCCATAAAGGTGGAACAGGCCTGACTCTAGAATTTGTTTGTACTATATGCGTATCAAATGAAAGGTGTTAATGAGTATTTTAAAAGGGAGTGGGCCTTAGTTCTATAGGGGGACGCCTTTTCGGAAATATCGTTATAAAAGTGGACCAGGGTTGACTCTAGAATGCGTTTGTACAATATGGGTATCAAACGAAAAGTGTTAATAAGTGTTCTAAAAGGGAGTGGGCCTTAGTTCTATGGGTGGACGCCTTTTCGGGATATCGCCATAAGCGTGGACCAGGGGTGACTCTAGAATGCGTTTGTACGATATGGGTATCAAATTAAAGGTATTAATGAGGGTTTTAAAAGGGAGTGGTGGTAGTTTGTATATGTGGATGCGTTTTCTTCGAGATATCGTCCAAAATATGGACCAGGTTGACCCAGAACATCGTCTGTCGGGTACCGCTAATTCATTTATATATGTAATACCACGAACAGTATTCCTTCCAAGATTCCAAGGGCTTTTGATTTCGCCCTGCAAACTTTTTCATTTTCTTCTACTTAATATGGTAGGTGTCACATTTTTACCAATTTTTTTTCTAAAGTTATATTTTGCGTCAATAAACCAATCCAGTTACCATGTTCATCCCTTTTTCGTAGTTGGTATAGAATTATGGCGTTTTTTCATTTTCGTAATTTTCGATATCGATAAAGTGGGCGTGGTTATGGTCGGATTTCGGCCATTTTTTATACCAAGATAAAGTGAGTTCAGTAAGTACGTGGGCTAAGTTTAGTAAAGATATATTGATTTTTGCTCAAGTTATCGTGTTAACGGCCGAGCGGAAGGACAGACGGTCGACTGTGTATAAAAACTGGGTGTGGCTCAACCGATTTCGCCCTTTTTCACAGAAAACAGTTATCGTCCTAGAATCTAAGCCTCTACCAAATTTCACAAGGATTGGTAAATTTTTGTTCGACTTATGGCATTAAAAATATCCTAGACCAATTAAATGAAAAAGGGCGGAGCCACGCCCATTTTGAAATTTTCTTTTATTCTTGTATTTTGTTGCACCATATCATTACTGGAGTGAATGTTGACATAATTTACTTATATACTGTAAAGATATTAACTTTCTTTTAAAATTTGAATTTAAAAAAAAATTTTTTTAAAAAGTGGGCTTGGTCGTTCTTCTATTTTGCTAATTTTTATTAGCAGACATACAGTAATAAGAGTAACGTTCCTGCCAAATTTCATCATGATATCTTCAACGACTGCCAAATTACAGCTTGCAAAACTTCTAAATTACCTTCTTTTAAAAGTGGGCGGTGCCACGCCCATTGTCCAAAATTTTACCTGTTTTCTATTCTGCGTCATAAGTTCAACTTACCTAGAAAGTTTCATAGCTTAATCCGTATTTGGTAATGAATTATCGCACTTTTTTTGTTTTTTTCGAAGTCTATATCTATCTCGATTCCTTTATACCTGTACAACCAACCGTTATCCAATCAAAGTTAATATACTCTGTGAGCTCTGCTCAACTGAGTATAAAAAGTAAAAACACAGTTCGTAAGCCTACTACTAGTGTTAATAAAATCCATTAACAAAATCGTGACCGCAGATTATTTTAAAATTTTTGTTCCGCAGTGTATAAATAAATTAGGTAATAAATTGCCTAAGCTTTGTTTCGATTGTCGAGCATAAATTGTGTAAGTACTTTGGTAGGATGTACAAGTTTCTTGACCCATACAAAATTCTCTAACTAGGTCAACTTTGATCGATTTACAATTGTTTTTTCTTTGTGTGTTGGCTTAAATATTTTATTTACTTACAACCCTGTTGATGCAGTGAGGCGCAACACACATTTTCAAATAACTGTCCTCAAACCTTGTAAAATATCTTCCAATGAAACTTATAAAGGTAGAAAGAGAAGCAAGAAGCCGATACAATTAAGGTCGCCCTAATCAGGTAAAATGCAAATATGTAATTACAACAAAAACTGAAACACCCTTACTCAGAAAACCTCTGTAAAAATAATTCCTCTTCTTTTTGTTGTTGTTTTATTGATGTTTGAGTATATTTAACCTGCTCAAGCTAGTCAAACAGCAATTAGCACAAATTAAGTTTTGAGTGCAAATTCCACAACGACGTCTATTGCGTCAGTGCGACTGTGAAGAAAAGCAAAGAGGAAATAAAAGAGAAAATGATTATGAAGATATATGTGTGTGTAGATAGATATATGTTGCGCATATGTGTGATTTAAAAGGACGAAAATGAACGTAAATATAAACTCAAATCAAACAAGTAAGAACGGGACTGTCTTCGGCTGCGCCGAAGACTTCATACCTTTCATGAATGGGGCTGAACAATAATCTTATCCCGTTCGTAATCTCCGAATAATCGGATGTATAAGATAAGAAATATATAGTGAAGAGATCTACATACGTAACGATTTTAAGATAAATATAAATAAAAATAGTAGGTCTTGTGTGCGGATGCAAAGTTCAGTGTGTCGGTCTGCGTGTATAAAACTATGACTATACGAATCACGTATTTCACACACTATATGACGTAAACGTAGCTATTTGATGAAATCTGATGGAATTTTTTGAGCTTCTAGCCTTAAAAAAGGGGCAAATCACGTTTGTATATAGATATATACGCCACCGCATCTCTATGATTTTCAGACAACAATATATGCTATATAGTAGCAATCGGTGAATCTGAAGCTATAGCTGTTAGAGATGGTGCTAAAATGGCGAGATATATATAGAGACTATATAGATACTATATATATATACTATATATACACCATACAAATACTATATAGAACACGATCTAGATTTTTTCAGACAACAATATAATGCTATACGTAAGCATCGTGAAATTTGAAGCCCTAGCTCTTAATACATGGGCAGTATTACGAAAAGTCCTATCTGAACAATAGGTTTTGAATGATACTATCTATATACGACCGATCCCCTCAATTTTCAGGCAAAAATATGTGCACATACGAAATTATATGGGAAGTTGAAGACTTCAACTCGCAAAGCGAGTAGATATGACAAAAGGG